>JAPXFY010000021.1:73164720-73174720 GCA_030674185.1 Monoplex corrugatus | reverse complement strand
ACAAGTTGAAGGCTCTAACGTCTCTCTCACAGACAAGTTGAAGGCTCTAACGTCTCTCTCACAGACAAGTTGAAGGCTCTAACGTCTCTCTCACAGACAAGTTGAAGGCTCTAACGTCTCTCTCACAGACAAGTTGAAGGCTCTAACGTCTCTCTCACAGACAAGTTGAAGGCTCTAACGTCTCTCTCACAGACAAGTTGAAGGCTCTAACGTCTCTCTCACAGACAAGTTGAAGGCTCTAACGTCTCTCTCACAGACAAGTTGAAGGCTCTAACGTCTCTCTCACAGACAGGTTGAAGGCTCTAACGTCTCTCTCACAGACAAGTTGAAGGCTCTAATGTCTCTCTCACAGACAAGTTGAAGGCTCTAACGTTTCTCTCACAGACAAGTTGAAGGCTCTAACGTCTCTCTCACAGACAAGTTGAAGGCTCTAATGTCTCTCTCACAGACAAGTTGAAGGCTCTAACGTCTCTCTCACAGACAAGTTGAAGGCTCTAACGTCTCTCTCACAGACAAGTTGAAGGCTCTAACGTCTCTCTCACAGACAAGTTGAAGGCTCTAATGTCTCTCTCACAGACAAGTTGAAGGCTCTAACGTCTCTCTCACAGACAAGCTGAAGGCTCTAACGTCTCTCTTATGAACAAGTTGAAGGCTCTAATGTCTCTCTCACAGACAAGTTGAAGGCTCTAACGTCTCTCTCACAGACAAGTTGAAGGCTCTAATGTCTCTCTCACAGACAAGTCAAAGGTCCTACGTCTTAATTCCTCAAACAACCACACACATAGTTACCTTTCTGTCAGTGAACCAGACGCACACAAAAGTCAAGTGGTTTAGACACTGAACTTCTAACTGGATGGTCCGGGTTGGAACCTACTTCATTCAGTGCCGCCTGGTGGATAAAGACCACAGATTGTTCCCATCTCCCTGGTCAACTTAATGGTGCCCACCTGCTTCTGCCTGAACCTATTTCGTGTGTGTACAGATACAGAACATCAAACACACACGTTACAGATTCTGTAAGCCATACCAGTCTTCAGTGACCTCTGGAAACAGGGAAAAAAGCCAGCATGCATGCCCCCGACAACAGTGTATGACTGCCTTATTGGCTGGGTTAATAGAACACAGCAACAACAACAGAAAACCCGCAATACGTGTAACAGCCCGCCCTAACAGTCCAGTGCACATGGGAGTTGCACCTTGAGAACGAAAAACGAATGAAATAAACTGATGGGTATAAACAGGAATCAACAAACTTCACACTCACATACATGTAAACACGCAGGTGATATACGTACCTGGATCCATGAATTCAAATCTTCGAGGCATGCTACTGCTATCCAGACGAGAGAGGAAGGCGACACCAACGGCCATAGCTTTCAAAATCCGCAACAGGCAGGAAAATAACCCCAAGAAGATGTTGTAGAAAAACATGAAGTATGCAAAGTTGAAATATACACTCCTGAAAAATACATGAAAAAGTACATAAACTGAAGGACACATTCTTGACAAAAATAAATGAGTGTGAGGTGACTGAAGCACATACTCTTGAAAAATACATGAAAAAGTACATAAACTGAAGGACACATTCTTGACAAAAATAAATGAGTGTGAGGTGACTGAAGCACATACTCCTGAAAAATACATGAAAAAGTACATAAACTGAAGGACACATTCTTGACAAAAATAAATGAGTGTGAGGTGACTGAAGCACATACTCCTGAAAAATACATGAAAAAGTACATAAACTGAAGGACACATTCATGACAAAAATAAATGACAGTGTGTGGTGACTGAAGCACATACTCCTGAAAAATACATGAAAAAGTACATAAACTGAAGGACACATTCTTGACAAAAATAAATGAGTGTGAGGTGACTGAAGCACATACTCCTGAAAAATACATGAAAAAGTACATAAACTGAAGGACACATTCATGACAAAAATAAATGACAGTGTGTGGTGACTGAAGCACATACTCCTGAAAAATAAATGCAATTAAGTCTAAATGAAATGCACACTCTTGAAAAATTAGTAAATGTAACTCAAGTACACACTAACAAAAAATAGATGAGTGTGTTTGTGACTGAAGTATACATTCCTGGAAAAGAAATGAAAGTATGTGTGACTCAAGTACACATTCCGAAAATATAAATGAAGTTCACACATCTGAAATAGAAATGAATGAAAGAATAAATCAGTGAATGAAGAAATAAACCAACAAATTGGATAAGAATACATATGTACATATATGTGTATATATACATATATGTATATATGTATATATCTACATATATCTATCTATCTATCTAAATAAATAACTATATAATATATATATATATATATATATATATATATATATATATATATATATATATATATAATTCTGGTAGGTAAACCTTGTACATACATTGTATATCTAACTGTATCTATGTGTATCTATTGTCTGTATCTACATGTATAAACATGTATATACGAAATATGCACATACGTTCAGATAAACAGACATACACAGTTAAACATACAGACAGGCAGACAAAGAGACCAACCTGTTGTCCAGAGCTAAGTATTGTCCCCGTTTCTGTAAAAAGACGAACTTGGCCAGCATGATTTGAATGATCATTATAAACAGCGCCATCAGCACTATGGGCCTGTAGACAGACAAACAGACACATTTACATATACAAAGTCACGAAGACCAAACCTCACACAAATAACACTCACATATACAAAGTCACGAAGACCAAACCTCACACATAACACTCACAAAGACACAAAAAAGAAAAACCCTAACACACACAAACAACACTAACAGGTACAAAGACACGAAGAACATACTTCACACACAGAAACAATACAAACAATACTCACACATACAAACACACGAAGAACAAACCTCACACACAACACTCACAAAGGCACGAGAAAAAAAACCTCATACACACACTCACATGCACAAAGACGCAAAGAACAAACCTCACACACAACACTCACAAAGGCACGAGAAAAAAAACCTCATACACACACTCACATGCACAAAGACGCAAAGAACAAACCTCACACACAACACTCACAAAGGCACGAGAAAAAAAACCTCATACACACACTCACATGCACAAAGACGCAAAGAACAAACCTCACACACAACACTCACAAAGGCACGAGAAAAAAAACCATACACACACTCACATGCACAAAGACGCAAAGAACAAACCTCGCACACAACACTCACAAAGGCACGAGAAAAAAAAAACTCATACACACACTCACATATACAAAGACACAAAGAATGAATACCACGTACACAAACAACAATCACAAAGACACGAAGAACAAATCTCACAAACAAACATTCATATACACAAAGAAAAAAATTCACACACACATACACTCACACACACACATATACACACAACACTCGCATGTATAAAGCCACGAAACAACACACACACACACAAACAACCACTCAACACTCACAAATACAAAGACACGAAAAACAAATCTCGCACTCACACACGCACACACACACACACACACACACACACACACACACACACACACACGCCACTCACATGTATAAAGCCAAGAAACAACCCTCACATATATAAACCAACCACCCAATACTCACAAATACAAACACACACACACACACACACACACACACACACACACACACCACACACACACCACACACACACACACACACACACACACACACACACAAAACGTTCTCCTCTCTTCCCTCTCCCTGTCCTCCACCCCAATCCATCCCCGATGATCTGGGATCCCCAACTCACCAGAAAATTTCAATCAGCAACAGGAGCCAGCCCGTGATGCCACTAACGAGAATGGCCAGAAGCAGAGTCAACAGAAAGATGATGAAGAAATGCACCATAAATCCTGTTTGAAAGAGACAGTGGACGGTGGTTACAGCCATGCACAACAATTCTTCAGTACAAGGACAACAACGCTCCCTCCTGTTCTTCCAACTGGAAGGTCTGGTTTTCAACCTGCCTAGGTATACATATATATATATAACTTGATGGGTATAACTTGATGGGTATAACCTGATGGGTATAACTTGATGGGTATAACTTGATGGGTATAACTTGATGGTATAACTTGATGGTATAACTTGATGGGTATAACTTGATGGGTATAACCTGATGGGTATAACCTGATGGGTATAACTTGATGGGTATAACTTGATGGGTATAACCTGATGGGTATAACTTGATGGTATAACTTGATGGGTATAACCTGATGGGTATAACTTGATGGGTATAACTTGATGGGTATAACTTGATGGGTATAACTTGATGGGTATATATAACTTGATGGTATAACTTGATGAGTATAACTTGATGGGTATAACATGATGGGTATAACATGATGGGTATAACATGATGGGTATAACATGATGGATATAACATGATGGGTATAATATGATGGGTATAACATGATGGGTATAACATGATGGGTATAACATGATGGGTATAACATGATGGGTATAACATGATGGATATAACATGATGGGTATAACATGATGGATATAACATGATGGATATAATATGATGGGTATAACATGATGGATATAACATGATGGGTATAATATGATGGGTATAACATGATGGGTATAACATGATGGGTATAACATGATGGGTATAACATGATGGGTATAACATGATGGATATAACATGATGGGTATAATATGATGGGTATAACATGATGGATATAACATGATGGGTATAATATGATGGGTATAACATGATGGGTATAACATGATGGGATATAACATGATGGGTATAACATGATGGGATATAACATGATGGATATAACATGATGGGTATAACATGATGGATATAACATGATGGAATAATATGATGGGTATAACATGATGGGTATAACATGATGGGTATAACATGATGGGTATAACTGATGGGTATAACATGATGGATATAATATGATGGGTATAACATGATGGGTATAACATGATGGGTATAACATGATGGATATAATATGATGGGTATAACATGATGGGTATAACATGATGGGTATAACATGATGGGTATAACTTGATGGGTATAACTTGATGAATATAACATGATGGGTATAACTTGATGGGTATAACATGATGGGTATAATATGATGGGTATAACATGATGGGTATAACATGATGGGTATAACATGATGGGTATAACATGATGGGTATAACTTGATGGGTATAACATGATGGTATAACATGATGGGTATAACATGATGGTATAACCTGATGGTATAACCTGATGGTATAACCTGATGGTATAACTTGATGGTATAACATGATGGGTATAACCTGATGGTATAACATGATGGGTATAACATGATGGGTATAACATGATGGGTATAACCTGATGGTATAACATGATGGGTATAACATGATGGGTATAACATGATGGGTATAACATGATGGGTATAACATGATGGGTATAACATGATGGGTATAACATGATGGGTATAACATGATGGGTATAACCTGATGGTATAACATGATGGGTATAACATGATGGGTATAACATGATGGGTATAACCTGATGGTATAACATGATGGGTATAACATGATGGGTATAACATGATGGGCATAACATGATGGGTATAACCTGATGGTATAAGATGATGGGTATAACATGATGGGTATAACATGATGGGTATAACATGATGGGTATAACATGATGGGTATAACATGATGGGTATAAACCTGATGGTATAACATGATGGGTATAACATGATGGGTATAACATGATGGGTATAACATGATGGGTATAACATGATGGGTATAACGATGATGATGGGTATAACATGATGGGTATTAACCTGATGGTATAACATGATGGGTATAACATGATGGGTATAACTGATGGGTATAACCTGATGGTATAACTTGATGGGTATAACCTGATGGTATAACTGTGATGGGTATAACATGATGGGTAATATACATGATGGGTATAACATGATGGTATAACCTGATGGTATAACATGATGGGTATAACTGATGGGTATAACCTGATGGTATAACGTGATGGGTATAACATGATGGGTATAACTTCATGGGTATAACATGATGGTATAACTTTATGGGTATAACATGATGTATGGGGTATAACTTGATGGGTATAACCTGATGGGTATAACCTGATGGGTTATATAACCCTGATGGGTTTTTAAACATGATGGGTATAACTGATGGGTATAACTGATGGGTATAACTGATGGGTATAACCTGATGGGTATATATAACCTGATGGGTATAACTTGATGGGTATAACTTGATGGTATAACTTGATGGGTATAACCTGATGGTATAACCTGATGGGTATAACATGATGCGTATAACCTGATGGGTATAACTTGATGGTATAACTTGATCGGTATAACCTGATGATATAACCTGATGTGTATAACTTGATGGGTATAACTTGATGGGTATAACCTGATGATATAACCTGATGGGTATAATTTGATGGGTATAACCTGATGATATAACCTGATGGTATAACTTGATGGGTATAACCTGATGGTATAACCTGATGGTATAACCTGATGATATAACTGATGGTATAACTTGATGGGTATAACCTGATGATATAACCTGATGGGTATAACTTGATGGTATAACTTGATGGTATAATAACTTGATGGGTATAACCTGATGGGTATAACATGATGGGTATAACATGATGGTATAAACATGATGGTATAACTGATGGGTATAACTGATGGGTATAACCTGATGGGTATAACTTGATGGGTATAACATGATGGGTATAGCATGATGGGTATAACCTGATGGGTTATATATAACCTTATGGTATAACCTGATGGTATAACCTGATGGTATAACATGATGGTATAACCTGATGGGTATAACCTGATGGGTATAACTTGATGGGTATAACATGATGGGTATAACATGATAGGTATATATAACCTGATGGTATAACATGATGGGTATAACTTGATGGGTATAACCTGATGGTATAACCTGATGGTATATCCTGATGGGTATAACCTGATGGGTATAACCTGATGGGTATAACTTGATGGGTATAACATGATGGGTATAACATGATGGGTATATATAACCTGATGGTATAACATGATGGGTATATATAACCTGATGGTATAACATGATGGGTATAACCTGATGGGTATATATAACCTGATGATATAACATGATGGGTATATATAAACCTGATGGCATAACCTGATGGTATAACATGATGGGTATAACATGATGGGTATAACATGATGGGTATATATAACCTGATGGTATAACATGATGGGTATATATAACCTGATGGTATAACCTGATGGTATAACATGATGGGTATATATAACCTGATGATATAACATGATGGGTATATATAACCTGATGGTATAACATGATGGGTATAACATGATGGGTATATATAACCTGATGGTATAACATGATGGGTATATATAACCTGATGGTATAACATGATGGGTATATATAACCTGATGATATAACATGATGGGTATATATAACCTGATGGTATAACATCAAGGGTATAACATGATGGGTATATATAACCTGATGGTATAACATGATGGGTATAACATGATGGGTATATATAACCTGAAGGTATAAACATGATGGGTATAACATGATGGGTATATATAACCTGATGGTATAACATGCCATTGTCCTTGCAAGATGAATTCTGCCATTTGACAAATGCCATCGTCCTTGTAAGATAAATTCTGCCAATTGACAAATACCATTGTCCTTGTAAGATGAATTCTGCCAACTGACAAATACCATTGTCCTTGTAAGATGAATTCTGCCAACTGACAAATGCCATTGTCCTTGTTAGATGAATTCTGCCAACTGACAAATGCCATTGTCCTTGTAAGATGAACTCTGCCAATTGACAAATGCCATTGTCCTTGTAAGATGAATTCTGCCAACTGACAAATACCATTGTCCTTGTAAGATAAATTCTGCCATTTGACAAATGCCATTGTCCTTGTAAGATGAACTCTGCCAATTGACAAATGCCATTGTCCTTGTAAGATGAATTCTGCCAACTGACAAATACCATTGTCCTTGTAAGATAAATTCTGCCATTTGACAAATGCCATTGTCCTTGTAAGATAAATTCTGCAAATTGACAAATGCCATTGTCTTTGTAAGATGAATTCTGCCATTTGACAAATGCCATTGTCCTTGTAAGATGAATTCTGCCAATTGACAAATGCCTTGTACGCTCATAAGATGAACTCTGCCATTTGACAAATACCATTGTCCTTGTTAGATGAATTCTGCCAATTAACAAATGCCTTGTACGCTCATAAGATGAACTCTGCCATTTGACAAATACCATTGTCCTTGTTAGATGAATTCTGCCAATTGACAAATGCCTTGTACGCTCATAAGATGAATTCTGCCAACTGACAAATACCATTGTCCTTGTAAGATGAATTCTGCCAACTGACAAATGCCATTGTCCTTGTTAGATGAATTCTGCCATTTGACAAATGCCATTGTCCTTGTAAGATAAACTCTGCCAATTGACAAATGCCATTGTCTTTGTTAGATGAATTCAAACGACACGTTGAGACAGTAAGCTTTCTGCTGTCAGACTTACACCTTGTAATTTATCATTGTCGGCTGGGCAGTGCTGAGCACTTGACACATTTTCCCCCTAACACTCCATCCAGGAAAATTTGCTGTGAACTGCGAAGCAGAGATATAACTACCGTTATGTTATTTCTACATCTGTAACACCCACACACACCGTCATAACGCTGATAACTACCGTTATGTCATTTCTACATGTGCAACACTCACACACATACACACACACACACATACACACACACACACACACACACAACACACACACACACACACACACACACACACACACACATGTCATAATGCTGATAACTACCGTTATGTTATTTCTACATCTGTAACACACACACACACAGACACACAGACACACAGACACACACACACACACACACACACACACACACACACACACACACACATGTCATAATGCTGATAACTACCGTTATGTTATTTCTACATCTGTAACACACACACAACACACACACAGACACACAGACACACACACACACACACACATGTCATAATGCTGATAACTACCCTTATGTTATTTCTACATCTGTAACACACACACACACACACACACACACACACACACACACACACACACACACACATGTCATAATGCTGATAACTACCCTTATGTTATTTCTACATCTGTAACACACACACACACAGACACACAGACACACAGACACACACACACACACACACACATGTCATAATGCTGATAACTACCCTTATGTTATTTCTACATCTGTACCACACACACACACACACACACACACACACACACACACACACACACACACACACACACACACACATGTCATAATGCTGATAACTACCCTTATGTTATTTCTACATCTGTACCACACACACACACACACACACACACACACACACACACACACACACACACACACACACACATGTCATAACGTTATGTTATTTCTACAACTGTAACACCCACACACACACACACACACACACACACACACACACACACCACACACACACACACACACAGACACACACACACACACACACACACACACACACACACACACACACCACATGTCATAATGCTGATAACTACCCTTATGTTATTTCTACATCTGTACCCACACACACACACACACACACACACACACACACACACACACACACACACACACACACACACATGTCATAACGTTATGTTATTTCTACAACTGTAACACCCACACACACACACACACACACACACACACACACACACACACACACACACACACACACACACACACACAGACACACACACACACACACACACACACACACACACACACACACACATGTCACAATGCTGACCCAGGTCACTT
>JAPXFY010000021.1:73147220-73159720 GCA_030674185.1 Monoplex corrugatus | reverse complement strand
CCATACTGTCATCATCCTGTGTGTCAATGTCACCATCATGTCTGTAACTGTCATCTGTCAACCATACTGTCCATCTCCTGTGTGTCAATGTCACCATCATGTCTGTAACTGTCGTCTGTCCATACCATACTGTCCACGTCATCCTGTGTGTCAATGTCACCATCATGTCTGTAACTGTCGATCTGTCCACGTCATCCTGTGTGTCAATGTCACCATCATGTCTGTAACTGTCTCTGTCCATACCATACTGTCCACGTCATCCTGTTGTGTCAATGTCACCAATCATGTCTGTAACTGTCGTCTGTCCACGTCATCCTGTTGTCAATGTCACATCATGTCTGTAACTGTCGTCTGTCCATACCATACTGTCTCACATCCTGTGTGTCAATGTCACCATCATGTCTGTAACTGTCGTCTGTCCATGCCATACTGTCCACGTCATCCTGTGTGTCAATGTCACCATCATGTCTGTAACTGTCGTCTGTCCATACCATACTGTCCACGTCACCTGTGTGTCATGTCCATCATGTCTGTACTGTCAATGTCCACTCATCTGATGTGTCAATGTCACCTCATGTCTGTAACTGTCCATCCTATGTCCACGTCATCCTGTGTGTCAATGTCACCATCATGTCTGTAACTGTCATCTGTCCACGTCATCCTGTGTGTCAATGTCACCATCATGTCTGTAACTGTCATCTGTCCACGTCATCCTGTGTGTCAATGTCACCATCATGTCTGTAACTGTCATCTGTCCACGTCATCCTGTGTGTCAATGTCACCATCATGTCTGTAACTGTCGTCTGTCCATACCATACTGTCTATCATCCTGTGTGTCAATGTCACCATCATGTCTGTAACTGTCATCTGTCCATACCATATGTCTATCATCCTGTCTGTCAATGTCACCATCATGTCTGTAACTGTCGTCTGTCCATACCATACTGTCCATCATCCTGTGTCAATTTCACCATCATCACCGCCTTCCAGACGCTTTCTGCAGCATCTTTGTCTGCTCAAGTCACCAATTGGACGATCTGTGGACTTGGGTCTTCTCTTTTCACTGCTCTGGCTACCTGTGGATTCTTTTCTCTTCCTGTGTTGTTCGCCATTATCAGATATTATCTCCAACTCTTCTTGTGGATAATTCAACTGCCACAGTGTATCATTAGTCTGTTCTTCAGAATTCTCCAAATGTGATTGTCCCTCCTGGTGATCACCCAAATGAGAAAATGCACCATTCAACTGGTCCCGTGAATTAGTCAAATGACAAAAAGCGCAATTCGACTTTTCCTGTGAATTAGTCAAATGAGTAAAATGCGCCATTCAACTGGTCCTTTGATTTATTCAAGTGTGAAGACGCATCTTTCAATTGTCCCTGTGGATTAACCAACTGTAAAAGAATACTACTCCATTTGAAAAGTGTATTATGCAACAGTTTGTTTGGATCATCCAAAAGTCCCTGTAGACCATCTGGTGTGTGGCTGCCTGACTCCCACTGGAGATTACTGTCAGACGTTGAAGGATGAAAACCTGATGGACAAGACCTTGATGGACAAGACCTTGATGGACAAGACCTTGATTGACTAGATCTTGGACTACATCTTGATAAACTAGGTTCAATAGACTAGATCTTGACTGACTAGGTTCTGATGGACAAGACCTTGATGACCAGATCTTGGACTACATCTTGATAAACTAGGTTTCAATAGACTAGATCTTGACTGACTAGGTCCTGATGGACAAGACCTTGACTGACCAGATCTTGGACTACATCTTGATAAACTAGGTTTCAATAGACTAGATCTTGACTGACTAGGTCTGATGGACAAGACTTCACTGACAATCTTGGACTACATCTTGATAAACTAGGTTTCAATAGACTAGATCTTGACTGACTAGGTCCTGATGGACAAGACCTTGACTGACCAGATCTTGGACTACATCTTGATAAACTAGATTTCAATAGACTAGATCTTGACTGACTAGGTCCTGATGGACAAGACCTTGACTGACCAGATCTTGGACTACATCTTGATAAACTAGGTTTCAATAGACTAGATCTTGACTGACTAGGTCCTGATGGACAAGACCTTGACTGACCAGATTTTGGACTACATCTTGATAAACTAGATTTCAATAGACTAGATCTTGACTGACTAAGTCCTGATGGACTAGATCTCCACTGACCAGATTTTGATGACCCAAACCCTGAATGACTAAATCTTGACTGACCAGACTCTGAATGACAACGAGGATTGACTGACCTCAAATGATGATCTGCTCCACATGGGTGACCAGGTCTTGACCGATCAGATCTTGAATGAACAGATCTTGATTGACTAGATCTTGACAGAACAGAATATGAGCAATAAACAGTTCTCAAAGGGGCGACTGAACCTAAACGGCTTCCTGATTTCAAATGATGACTCCATCCTGCTGAGTGACTGGATCTTCAAGGACTGTCCAGTCCCGAACAGTGCTCAGTGTTGTCAGTTTTGGAATGAGTAGAACCCCACACCAATTGTTGCCACTGGTGTGACTGAGAAAACCTACTGCCATTCACTCTCATGGTCTGACTTTTATCAATTTGAGATAAAGGACATTTGACCACTTCTAAAGTCACCACAGTATCCTCCCCTTCCATCATGGGCTTACTCAATGTACTGGAGTTGTTTGTTGAACTGAATGACCTATGACCTCCAAGTTTCTGTGCAGTCACCAAGGAATCCTCAACTTCCACTTCAGACTTACAGAGACTTTGGGTCAACACTGACGACCTATGACCTCCTTGCTTTGACTCCATCTCTCCAAAAGTCAGCACAGAATCCTCATCTTCCACTTCAGCTCTCGCTTTGCTTAACTTCCAAGAGGTGCTGATCAACAGTGGTGACCTATGGCCTCCTACCCTTGCTTGTGGCCTTTCTACAGGACTGCTGGTTGACGTGAGTGACCTCTGACCTTCTTGCTTTGCCTGCCACACCTCCCACAGTTGCTGAAGGTCTGAGAAATGGGAAGGGGGAGAACCTGTGTGGGAGAGACATGAGGGAGATGGAGAACAACGTCTGGATTGCCTCCCTTCCTGATCAACGATGAGGGTGCTGTGAGCACACAAGGAATCGTCATGCCTGACTTGAGGTCTGTTGAGGAGACAAGACTAGTTTAGCTGAAGAAATTGTGAAGACAGACTGTAATTTAGTTATGAAATCCTGAACACAGATTTCAATTAAGTTTTTAAAAAAATGTGAAGAAAGTTTAGTTAAGAAAAATGTGAAGAAAGTTTAGTTCAGAAAAATGTGAAGACAGAATTTAGTTCAGAAAAATGTGAAGACGGACTGTAGATAAACGAAAAGTGAACACAGAATTTAGTTCACATATTTTAGTCTGGTTAAGAAAAATGAGTAGACAAATTATAGCTTAGCTAAATCAATATAAAAGCAGACTTAACTTCAGTTAAGAAAAATGTGAAGGCATTCCTTAGTTTAGTTTAACCACAATTTAGCCAATAAAAATGTGAAGACAGATTTTAGTTTAGCTAAGAAAAATACGAATACAGAATCTAGTTAAGAAAGCTGTGAAGACTCAAGTTTGCTTAAGAAAAAATATGGACACTTTGCCTAAAAAAAAAGTGAATATGACTTTGCCAAAGAAAAACGTGCAGACTGACTTTCTGTTTAAGAAAAATCTGAAGACAGACTTTAGTATAATGTTTAATTAAATCTCCAAATGAGAAACTACATCCATCCAATGATACACACACACACACACACGCACGCACGCACACACGCACACACGCACGCACACACGCATGTACACACACATGCACACACACACACACACACACACACATATATATATATATATATATATATATGTATGTATGTATGTATGTATGTATGTATGTATGTATGTATGTATGTATGTATGTATGTAGTATATATATATATATATATATATATATATATATACATATATATAAATAAAGAGAGAAACAGACAGACAGAAACGGAGACAGACAGACAGAGAGATAGTTATGTGATCTTTAACATGCATACTTGATGTTCTGCGTGCATAATTACACACATGAAAGTCTGCACACATTTTGACCTGGGAGATAGAAAAAGTCTCCACGTTTACCCACCTGGTGGGAGGTACCTGGGCAGGACTGAACCACAGACCTCCTGACTGGAAGTCTGAAGTCTTACCCACCTGACAATTATGCCTGTCAGTAAAATGACTATTAACAATCAAATCATAAAATAAAGAAGAGAAAGAGAAAGTAGCGGGAGGGGGAAGGACGTCAATGATTCAGGTAAACCTACAGTTTCTATACAAATATATTCCCCCTTCCCCCTTGACAAAGTGGACGTCAATGATTCAGGTAAACCTACAGTTTCTATACAAATATATTCCCCCTTCCCCCTTGACAAAGTGGACGTCAATGATTCAGGTAAATCTACAGTTTCTATACAAATATATTCCCCCTTCCCCCTTGACAAAGTGGACGTCAATGATTCAGGTAAACCTACAGTTTCTATACAAATATATTCCCCCTTCCCCCTTGACAAAGTGGACGTCAATGATTCAGGTAAACCTACAGTTTCTATACATTATATATTCACCCTTACCCCTTGACAAAGTCTTAGTTTTCAACATAATGTCAATCAAGCATTATGTCCATCAATTCTTTCTAAAACAACTGTTTTGTAATTTGATATAATAAAAGGAAGGATGGCAGTGAAAATAATTCAGATGAAGATGAGACATCACCACTGTAGAGCTGAAGAAGGCTATTGAGCATCTCAAGAAGAACACAGCTCCTGGCCCAGACAGGTAGGACAATGTTACAACACACAGGTGGACAGGTGAACAGGTACCTCAGTGGTGGCAGGAAGCCAGGAAGATCCCAGTTCTGAAGGAACAAACAAATCAAGAGTCCTGAGCTATCCCCCACCAGTGTAACAAGCTGTTTCTGCAAGACCATGGACTTTGCTGTCAATGTGCGTGTGCACTGAGAACTGGAGTCACACAACATCACTGTGCCAGACCATCCTGGATTTATGACAGACAAGAGCATCATGCTGGATTTATGAGAGACAAGAGCACCATGCTGGATTTAGGACAGACAAGAGCATCATGCTGGATTTAGGACAGACAAGAGCACCATGCTGGATTTAGGAGACAAGAGTACCATGCTGGATTTAGGAGACAAGAGTACCATGCTGGATTTAGGAGACAAGAGCACCATGCTGGACTTATGAGAGACAAGAGCATCATGCTGGATTTAGGACAGACAAGAGCACCATGCTGGATTTAGGAGACAAGAGTACCATGCTGGATTTAGGAGACAAGAGTACCATGCTGGATTTAGGAGACAAGAGCACCATACTGGATTTAGGAGACAAGAGCACCATGTTGGATTTAAGAGACAAGAGCACACAAGAGCAGACAGCACACCTTGCACACATCATACAGCATGCCTACCAAGCCAAGAAAGTGATAATAGATGCCTTCATCGACTCGAAAAAGGCCTTCAACATGGTGTGGAAAGACAATTTCTTTGTTAAACTTCTGCATAGTGGCATCCAAGGCAATATGTACCAGTGAATCCTGTCATCCTGTACAACAGTACAGCCTGGCTACTTGTAGATGGACACTAGACATAAAGTACTGTCATGCCCGGGAATAGCTCAAGGCAAATTCAATCATATTTTGGGAAAAAATTGAAATGAAGATATGATACTGATGCAAATGATCAAAAGTTTGAAAATAACGGTGGTATATATATATATGAAATGGACTGATTGATTACCTATGCCTGTGGGCCTTACAAGCTACCAGTGCCTGTGGGCCTTACAAACTACCAATGCCTGTGGGCCTTACAAACTACCAATGCCTGTGGGCCTTACAAGCTACCAGTGCCTGTGGGCCTTACAAACTACCAATGCCTGTGGGCCTTACAAGCTACCAGTGCCTGTGGGCCTTACAAACTACCAATGCCTGTGGGCCTTACAAGCTACCAGTGCCTGGTTTTTTTTTCCATTTTTCCCCCATTATGTACAGCCACATCAGCTGCCAGCATGTGGTCATAACAACATGTCTTCTATACAAATGCAAATTAAAATATTGTTCTATTGTATTAACTTTTGCTTTTCTTCAAAAAGATTGGAAAAAAAAGACTAAAAATATATCAGTGCTAACAGTTTAGTTTCAAACAAAGGGGAAAAGACAGATGTATGCTTACAATGTGAGTCTTCTTGCTGGTTTATCACTGACTGCCATTCTTTCAGAGATGGCCACACACTTGGCTGTCATGTCCACTTCAATCATCGCACCTGCCAACACAGCACTTGTTGCACGCTTCCATGCATGCATTTCAGGTAGCAATAATAATGTAATTTATAATATTGTAATTTATAAGACATTTATTCTGTCTATGACCCAGTCAACTGTGCAGCGCATTATCATGTCTATAATTATCTCAAAACATAAACAATACCTCATTCAAATAAAGAAAAGAAAATAACCCACAAAAGAAAATTAAGTACACATATCAATGCATTTGCACACACAATCTAACGACATGCCCCTGCCTTTGATCATTCCACCCAATCTACTACCATTGGGGTGTTTGTTTTGTTTTGTTTTTTAAATACAAACCTATTGTTATTTTATTTAGAGTCCAGCCAACTGCTTAGAGCCACATCAGGGCTATAATTATTTCAAAACATACAAAATACTTCAAGAGGAACGCAGGAAAAGAAATTTAAGTACACATATCAATGCATTTACACATAATCCAAGGACACACATTTTGCTGTTTTGGTCCAAGCGATTCCTCAATGCTATACATAACAATTGAAACAATTATTACATTACAGTTTTCAATATCGAGCAAAAAGAAAAACAAGTCATTCACTGAAATTCAGTTGCCTGACAATACAATAACAATAAATTTATAAGGCGCCAAATCTTGATACAAGAGTAAAACCCAAGATGCATAATCTCACAATTCACCAAAGCAATTACTCGACAATGACCAAAACTCTAGGGGATGAAGCACACACTGAAAGGACAGGAGGATAGTGGGGCAAAAGAGTGAACACAGCTGTCAATAAAAGACACTTCAGTGTTATTTTGTGATTGAAGGTGATGTTTTTGTCTTACAACAGGAATGTACTGTGCAGAAACAAGCTTACAATTGAAAAAGTACTACTGGTGCTATTTCTTTTTATGAAACAATAAAGACACATGTTAACAAGAGCACATGACACTATCGCAATACCTGTTCCTTAGCGAGACTAAACAGTAATCCTTATTCTAGCTTCTGAGAATTGTGTATTTTCTGCACACCATTCCAATCATATGTTCAAGATGAAACTGTAACTGCTCTAGATTTCTAGTTGAATCAATTTGTAAAGCAATAAGTAGAAGTTGACCTTTGGCAAGACCAGGAATTTTCATTTTCAGCCTTTCACATAGCAACTAGCTCAAATATTTCAAAACCTGTCAGCCAAAACAATATCATTTGGGAGGCAATTGTTTAAATATCTCCACTGTTCACATATTTTTGGGGACTAACCCTGCCACCTTATCATTTGGATGTCAAAGAAATCTGTGCCGGAGGTGTAACTGATGTGTGAAATTTGATTGTGTTACCATGGTTGTAATGTGACCATGTCAGTGTAACTGATATGTGAAATTTGATTGTGTTACCATGGTTGTAATGTGACCACGTCAGTGTAACTGATATGTGAAATTTGATTGTGTTACCATGGTAGTAATGTGACCATGTCAGTGTAACTGATATGTGAAATTTGATTGTGTTACCATGGTTGTAATGTGACCACGTCAGTGTAACTGATATGTGAAATTTGATTGTGTTACCATGGTAGTAATGTGACCATGTCAGTGTAACTGATATGTGAAATTTGATTGTGTTACCATGGTTGTAATGTGACCACGTCAGTGTAACTGATATGTGAAATTTGATTGTGTTACCATGGTTGTAATGTGACCACGTCAGTGTAACTGATATGTGAAATTTGATTGTGTTACCATGGTTGTAATGTGACCACGTCAGTGTAACTGATATGTGAAATTTGATTGTGTTACCATGGTTGTAATGTGACCACGTCAGTGTAACTGATATGTGAAATTTGATTGTGTTACCATGGTTGTAATGTGACCACGTCAGTGTAACTGATATGTGAAATTTGATTGTGTTACCATGGTTGTAATGTGACCACGTCAGTGTAACTGATATGTGAAATTTGATTGTGTTACCATGGTTGTAATGTGACCACGTCAGTGTAACTGATATGTGAAATTTGATTGTGTTACCATGGTTGTAATGTGACCACGTCAGTGTAACTGATATGTGAAATTTGATTGTGTTACCATGGTTGTAATGTGACCACGTCAGTGTAACTGATATGTGAAATTTGATTGTGTTACCATGGTTGTAATGTGACCACGTCAGTGTAACTGATATGTGAAATTTGATTGTGTTACCATGGTTGTAATGTGACCACGTCAGTGTAACTGATATGTGAAATTTGATTGTGTTACCATGGTTTGTAATGTGACCACGTCAGTGTAACTGATATGTGAAATTTGATTGTGTTACCATGGTTGTAATGTGACCACGTCAGTGTAACTGATATGTGAAATTTGATTGGGTTACCATGGTTGTAATGTGACCACGTCAGTGTAACTGATATGTGAAATTTGATTGGGTTACCATGGTTGTAATGTGACCACGTCAGTGTAACTGATATGTGAAATTTGATTGTGTTACCATGGTTGTAATGTGACCACGTCAGTGTAACTGATATGTGAAATTTGATTGTGTTACCATGGTTGTAATGTGACCATGTCAGTGTAACTGATATGTGAAATTTGATTGTGTTACCATGGTTGTAATGTGACCACGTCAGTGTAACTGATATGTGAAATTTGATTGTGTTACCATGGTTGTAATGTGACCACGTCAGTGTAACTGATATGTGAAATTTGATTGTGTTACCATGGTAGTAATGTGACCATGTCAGTGTAACTGATATGTGAAATTTGATTGTGTTACCATGGTTGTAATGTGACCATGTCAGTGTAACTGATATGTGAAATTTGATTGTGTTACCATGGTTGTAATGTGACCACGTCAGTGTAACTGATATGTGAAATTTGATTGTGTTACCATGGTTTAATGTGACCACGTCAGTGTAACTGATATGTGAAATTTGATTGTGTTACCATGGTTGTAATGTGACCATGTCAGTGTAACTGATATGTGAAATTTGATTGTGTTACCATGGTTGTAATGTGACCACGTCAGTGCACTTGTGTCAAAAGTAGAAGACCTCTCAGAGAATGTGTCCAAACAGTCAATTATTGACGCACCATTGCCATGGATGTTCCTTGAACTGAACTGGCAAACTTGTACAAACACTAACTCTATCCGACCACGGAGCCAGTGATTTAAGCCTAGATCACAGTCAACATCTAAGCTTGAAAATGAGTGAGAGCTCCTCTGTTTATCCAAGGTAGGTAATAAACAAGAAAATCGAACAAAACTGACAGTGCTGTAAAGCCCTGTAGAATACTTGATTGTGTCATCCTGATCATGCAAAGATTCTAAAGTACTTTCTTTGCAAGCAAGAGCCAGTGTAAATTGCACATTTTTCTGAGTCAGTCTGTTCATGTCATCAATTGTTCTTCAACTGCTGTGAGTTTACTCATTTGTGAATCATCTGACAAGATGTACCACACTCATCCTTATCAGACAAAAGTGGTGATGCTGTCAGTTTATCTCAGCTGGTCTCAGCTCCATCATCAGACTGACTATGTGTTCCAAGATGTACGTCATCTTCCACATCAGTGATTTCATTACCAGCTGAGGCTGACTTTTTCTGTTTATTACCTTTCTGTTTGATGCTTCTAATACCTACTTTCTTTCACTTCTTTCTGGTCCTCATGTCCAGGCTTCTGAGTTGGTTTCAATCTGGGGATTAGCGATACACCCATGATGCAAGCCTTCGCTCATCATATCATCATCATCAGGTGCCCTGCCGCATGGCGTTGGTGATCATGGACTTCCATCTGTCTCTATCTCTCGTTGCCCCTAGCATCTGTCCCACCCCCCTCGTCCCCAGCCACTCTGCAAGTCCGTCCAGCATTTTCTCCCTGGGTCTACCTAGTGCTCTCTTTCCCTCCAGCTTTCCCATTATGACCAGGTGCTCCAAATCCCCTTAAAATGGCCTATAAATGTTGCCTGTCTTTTCCTTATCTTCCTTATGAATGATCTACTTGTGTCTGCCTCCATCAAGACTGTCTCGTTTGTTTTCTTTGCTGTCCATGGAACCCTCAACATTCTTCTCAGAAACCACATCTCGGCTGCCTCAATCTTGTTCTGGCTTTGCTTGTTGACTGTCCACGCCTCACATCCGTACAACAGTATACTCATCATATGGGCATGAATTATATAACACATCATTAATGAAACTAAGACTGAGCATATGTGTAAAATACACTGTGATAAACAAGTCCCATATTTCAAAGTGTTCAACTGAATAACATTCACACTTGCTGTAAAATATAAATAGGTTTGAAAATAAAGTCCTCCACTAGTTCAAAAAGTAGGCATTATGTATGTATACAAGCTATTGCATACACGCACGGCATACGCGTGCACACACACACACACACACACACACCCCACACACATGCACCCTGACATGGACACACACTTGAAATGGCAACCAAGTTCAGTGTTCTGTGTAAGAGACAGCATCTGTTCATACAAACTGAAAGCAAAGAAGGAAGCTTTAAAAAAATTGCTTACATCAATGATTTACATGCCCTGTTTATTCATCAGTGACTGAAAACAAGATGTAGCTTGTATACACCCATACCTCAAATGCTTCACCCACTGCGTCCATGACAAGACGACACAGACCGGGGGGGGGGGGAGGGGGGAAGAGAGAGAGAGAGAGAGAGAGTGTGTGTGTGTGTGTGTGTGTGTGTGTGTGTGTGTGTGTGTGTGTGTGTGTGTGTGTGTGTGTGTGTGTGTTGTGTGTGTGTGTGTGTGTGTGTGTGTGTGTGTGTGTGTGTGTGTGTGTCATATGTGTGTGTGTGTGTCATGTGTGTGTGTGTGTATGTGATGTGTGTGTGTGTGTGTGTGTGATGTGTGTGTGTGTGTGATGTGTGTGTGCGTGCGTGTGTGTGTGTGTGTGTTTAGTTTAGTTTAGTAATAGGGACATAACACATTAGCCGTTTGGCTATTTCAAGTCCCATCATTTTTATTTTTATTTTCTTACACTCGTAGTCAAGGTCTGTCGTACGCCCAGTTTTTTTGATGATTCATTCATCATATTCGTATTTAAGTTCAATGTAATGTTTCCAATGGTCAAGCTGGTTTTTAAACGAGTTTGTGTTTTGTGCTCTTTTAATTTCGTTTGGTAATTTATTCCATACATGTGCAATTCTATTTGTAAAATAAAACTTTCTAATGTTAGTCTTGCAATATTCTATAAATATTTTATCAGTACTATTTGAAAAATTCTGTTCTATCTACGTCATCTATATTGTTAAAAATCTTGAAACTTTGGATCAGATCTCCCCTCATTCTTCTTGCTTTTAAACTGGGTAAATTGAGTAATTCTAATCTTTCTCTATATGAATAATTTTGAAAACCATGAATTAATTTAGTAGCTCTTCTTTGTATCTTCTCTATCAATGCTGACTGTCTTTTAAGACGTGGAAACCAAATAATGTTACCATACTCCAAATGAGGTCTCACTAAGCCTTTGTACAAATATAAAAATGTCTCCCTGTTTATGTATGAGAATGTTCTTTTTATGATTCCAAGCAACTTGTTTGATTTATTAACAACATTTTGAATGTGATTATCAAATTTGAGACTTTTATCAAATATTACTCCTAAATCTTTTTCTTCTAAACATTTTATTATTTCACAGGTAATACCATCATTTACCATAGAATATTTGTTACATGGGTTACTTTTTCCTAAATACAAGACTTTACATTTTGTGTCATGTGTGTGTGTGTGTGTCATGTGTGTGTGCGTGTGTCATGTGTGGTGCGTGCGTGTGTGTATGCGTAAAAGCGAAAGTAGTTTTCTCTCGAGACAATGCATGCATTAAAAACAAATAATAAATATGTAGCACTCATAATAACAGACTCGACTATATATCCTAAGTGGTCAGAACAAGTAAATCTGTAGGTCGTGTTTGAATCAAATATAACACCAGCCATTTTCTCCATCTCAGATCTCTGCCATGTCGAACCCCCTCCGTATCTTTCCCCTCTATCACAGTAATGATGTCTGATGTCATTTCGTCTTTTTGCTTTTCGACTGTTGTGACATCCTTCACACAAAAATTGTTTACCATCTCTAACTTTTTATTTCCTCGCTTCTTTCATTGATTTTGCCTTCTGGTGTCAACGTGGTAAACAGTGCAAAACGTGGAACCGACAAT
>JAPXFY010000021.1:73077220-73142220 GCA_030674185.1 Monoplex corrugatus | reverse complement strand
GAATGTGTGTATCCGTGCCCGCGCGCGCGCGTGTGTGTATGTGTGCTCGCACGCGCGCGCATGTGTGTGTGTGAGAGAGAGAGGGAGAGACTGAGAGAGAAAGAGAGAGAATACTGGCGTTTCAGAGACTGATATTAACAATTAGTCAAGTTGAAGCGTAGCTTACATAAATACCAGAATACACTTTGTTCAATATAGAACAAAACAATGCAATTAACAAAGTGGCAGTAGTATGACACGCATGCACACCAACGCACAACCACACCTCTCTCTCTTTCTCTTTCTCTCTCTCTCTTACACACACACACATCCGCGTGCAAACCTCAAACGTGTCTTCAAGGCTGCTGTGAGTCCAAATTGACATACAATTGAGTTACCCCCCTTTAGGGTGTACGTGATTACTGCAGAGAGCATATGGATTATTGCCATAGTTGGGCGTAGGATCGCCTCTAGAGGGCGCCCCAAAACTGACATTTGTCTTCACAGGGTTTTTGCGTGACTGTGCAAAAGGAAACCTGAGTTCATTCCATGTTTGTTTTTTTTTGTTTTGTTTTTTTGTTTGTTAACGCCTGAAATGATCAGTTCAGCGGTTTCAATGAAGGGTGTGGTTTTCAACAAATCCTCTTGTTGCCAATGTGCCCTTCAGATGTTGCCCATTCCTTCAGAGTTGCCCCAATGTGCCCTTTCAGAGTTGCCCAATGTGCCCTTTCAGAGTTGCCCCATTTGGTTCAGTGTGATTTTTCCCTCAAACGTTTATCGTTCGTTTTGAAGACGTAAGGCAGACAGGCAGAAAACACAACAGCAAAACATAATTACAATCACATCGAATGAAACAACTAAAATTCATGCAAACTTCTTATATGCTCAAAATACAGGTATATTACACATCTGTATGAAGAAGAGTTTGATAGGTCCCTATATGAAGCATACAACAAAAATAATACAAACATACATTACGTACATCCATACATTACATTATATACATACATGCATACATACAGACAGACAGACAGACAGACGGACAAACATACATATATGCATACATACATACATACATACATGCATCAAACATACATACATGCACATGACATACATACATACATACATACATACATACATACATACATGCATACATACATACATACATACACATACATACATACATACATGCATGCATGCATACATACCCTACATACATACATACATACATACATACATATGCATACACATACATACATACATGTACATACATACATACATACATACATACATACATACATGCATGCATACATACATACATACATGCATGCATGCATACATACATACATAATTACATACTATACATACATACATACATACATACATACATCATACAACATATGTATGTCACATCATACTACTACATACAGGACTTTAATCACAAACAGAACATCTATCTATATGTTTATCCTTTGTCTTCTTTTTAAATTCAGCCTGCGTTTCTTGTTTATTGTTGTTTGTTGTGTGTGTGTGTGTGCGCGCGCGCGCCGCGCGGACGTGCATGTGTATATGTGTTTGTGTTTGTGTGTGTCTGTGTATCTGTCTGTCTGTTGAATGTAGGCTACACTACAACCTGATTGTTAAGTGTCATTCTCTGAAATTTCAATACTGTGTTGTGTGTGTGTGTGTGTGTGCGCTTGCGCGCGCGGCGTGTGTCCCTGTTTGTTCTACACGCGTGCATCTATGTTTATGCATGTGTGTGCGTGTGATGCGTGTTTGGGTGTGTGTGTGTGTGTGTGTGTTGTGGTGTTATGTGGTACGTGTGTGTTTGTGAGTGCGTTAATTTATGTGTGTGTATTGTGTGTACGTCTATTACTTGTGTGATGTGTCTGTGCATGTGTGTGAGTGAGTGTGTGTGTGTTGCTCAGTGTCATCAGAGATAGGGATACGCAATTATATATATATATATATAGGCCTATATTCGCATATACATATATATAGCCTATATATAATACCACACACACACACACACACACACACACACACACACACACACACACAACAGCAGTTGTGTCAGTGATTATCCTACAGTCGTGCTTCTACACAAATCGTTTAACTGAGTTCTTCGCAAGGACTGTTAGATCACTCTGTATTAACTATTTGATCAAATTAATCTCTGCAGTGTTGTTCAATATAATTATAGATCTATCAATATCAGTCAACCAACCAGCCAACTATCAATCTTCATTTCCTCAACTTCTTCCCCGCTATCTTTTTCAGTCATCATCATCATCATCAGGTGCCCTGCCGCATGGCGTTGGCGACCATGGACTTCCATCCATCTCTATCTCTCGTTGCCCCTAGCATCTCCCCCCCTTCTCCGAGTGTTCTCGTCCCATCCACTTGCAAGTCGTCCAGCATTTTCTCCCTGGGTCTACCTGGTGCTCTCTTTCCCTCCAGCTTTCCCGTTGTGACCAGGTGCTCCAAATCCCCCTTCCTCATGAAATATATCTTTTTAGTACATAGAATATATCATATTGATGTTTAAGTTTTTATGGTTGAAGGTTTGTTCAAATGGTTTGTCTATCTGAATTCATCACATCGTCTCTCGCTCTCCGTCTTCCTAAATCGTGATTTGTTGTCGTCATAGCACCCAAACAGAACGCGTTTCCCATCAGCCAATCACTACACCAGAACAAATAGGAAGCTCGAGTTGACAACTGTGACATGCGCGTTTGGGAGAACCAGCAGACGATTTCCTTCAGCTGCCCACACTTTCCTAAAAACGTTTTCGAGTTTTGAGAGGTGTGCACGTTAGTGTTTTGACGAGAGCAGCATGGCACCTACTGAAGGTGGTTATTGGGGCAGAGTGACCTCAACAATCGACTGGTGTGAGGAGAATTATGTCGTCAGTCGTTATGTCGCTGAGTTTTGTAAGTTTAAATTGATTTGAACATTTTATTTCATTTTGTTTATCCCAATCATTAGCCGATTAGGCCAAACTGTTTATCAAACTTTGTAGGGGTCTGCCTTTGTCGTTGGTCATCCGTGTCATGGTAATTCAGATTGTGGCCGTTTCTGGGAATAGTCTTGAAGTCTTGGAAATTGTTGTATGTTTATCATGGTGTATCAACCGAGTTGTAGGATGATTTAGTTTACGACCTGTTTCATAGGATTCCGGTGGCAGATATTAATAATAATAATGATAATAATAATAATAAATAGCTTTTGATGAGTAGAACTAGAACTGCCAGTAGATCATGAATAGGCCCACATGACACTTGATACTAGTAGATGTAGAGCTTCTAGATCTACTCAAGTTCTTGGTTATAGGGGTAGTCTAGGTGTAGTTCTATTTCACTTCAGCAGGCCTAAACATATTTCAGCATGCCTAAACACATTTTGCTTTTCAAGTTTTCATTTCTTGGTGGGGTTTTGTTTGTTTGTTTGTTTTAAATGAATATCAGCATGTAAAACAGCAAAAACAAAAGACAAAAAGTGGATATGTTTTTGTTTGAAAATGAATTGATATCAGCATGTAAAACAGCTAAAACAAAAGTCAAAAAGTGGATATGTATATGATGTCAAGGAATGAAATGCAAACTAACAACTGCAAGGTGAAAGTGGCATGAACATGCACACTTCAGGCTCATGAAATCAGCAGTAATCTGCTGATGAATGTGTGTGTGTTGTGTGTGTGTGTGTGTATGTGTGTGTGTGTGTGTGTGTGTGTGTGTGGTGTGTGTGTGTTTGTTTACATGTAAATATTTTATGTGTGTGTGTCTTTGTGTGTACAGTTATGATTGAGAAATGTGCAACATTAAGAAACATTTAAATATATCAACCTTTTGTATCTCTAAAAAGTGATTATTTACCATTTTATGCTAAGGGTTATTTAAAGTACTGTATTCCTAGGTAGAATGCTATTACTAGACACATGGCATGACTCACTGTGAGCTTTGATGATTTTTAACATTACAGTGATTACACTATAGTAATTTTTTTTAAAATAATGTATTAAACATACATAATAGTTCCCCGAGGCAGCTTAGAACCCCCATGAGAATGCTGGGGCTCTTTCAGATGAATAGTATCTCTGCCATCTACCATCTAGGAAATTTTATGCTAGAAATTTCCTTTTTTCTGTTGCTCTCATTGTTTCTTCCTTGCTCGTTTGCTTTGCTTATCTCTTCCTATCATTGTCTGCCTTGCTGGTCCATTGATTAGTGTTTGTTTTTATAAAGCTCTGCATACTATTAGGATTGATAACTGGACTAAGTATGGTATGCAGAAGCAGTTGTAGACTGTTTAGACCAGTTTTTGATATATTTTTCAGGATCCTTAGTTACAGTTACATTTGTATTCTGGTTTGTTTATATAAAGCCTGTGGTGATAAGCTGGATGGAAATGTCAATACCAGGGTCATTATCCTTAGATTATGTGTGTAAATGCATTGTTATAATATATATGTATTGAATTTTCTTTTCCAGATGTTTTTTCAGGGTCTCCAAAGTGTTGTTACATTTTGCAGTGGTAATACTAATAGTCCTTATACGGCTCTTCTACAATCAGTTAGGCTTTAAACAGTAATGATAATGATTAATAGCAATGATCAAAATGATAATGATAATAGTAATGAAGTATATATCATAAAATTACATGAATGTGGTGAACACCATTTAAACAATTATAGTGTCTTGTCAGTATGCAATAAAATCGGTGAAAGAATGGATTAAACGTTAAGATTGATATTGGTCTGATCACCTAATAATGTTACTTAGGTTTTTTTATGGTTGATGGTAAAAGTGGTCACATAGAATTATATATAACTTTACAGAATTTTTTTCTAAAGAAGTGTTATAGTTAAATTGAATGGATAGTTATACTGGACACTTCTTGCTGGGATTGTATACATGGTGATTGTGTGTGTGTGTGTGTGTGTTGTGTGTGTGTGTGTGTGGTTTGGTGTGTGTGTGTGTGTGTGTGTGTGTGTGTGCATGTGTGTGTGTGAGAAGGTTGGTGTTTGTTCAAAAGGGACTCATTACACTTGGTTAATTTCATATGCACTCCACCCAAATCTGCCAGCAGACTCCCTGAATCTGTACAAAACCTCATGCGCTGACAAGGGAGGGACCTTTGAAATCACTAAGCTGATAGTGATACCACCAGGGTGATGGAAACATTAAGATGGGCAGCGAACAGGCCACTTTTTAATTTTGTAGGCTGGGATTGAGCTTGAGGTGTAAGATCTTGAGTCCATGGCTATATTAATTTAAAAGAGCCTACAAGCCTGTGTATCTATACAAACACACTAACACAGAGTTACTTTCAGACATGCAGAAGATTCTGTGTGTGTGTGTGTGTGTGTGTGTGTGTGTGTGTGTGTGTGTGTGTGTGTGTGTGTTGTGTGTGTGTGTGTGAGGGAGAGAGAAAGAGAGAAAAAGTACACAAGGTCCAACTTGATAAACTAACGAATTTCATTGTATGCAGTTAATAATAATAATTACAATATTTATATAGCGCAAAATCTTGATAAAATCAAATGCAGTTGATTATTGATCAGCTAAATAACATCATGTTTTACTTCACTACATCAGGAACACCATTTCCAACTTGGTCATGATCTTGGCACCATTTTTTGCTTCTTGTTTGGCGGTGCGACAGAAGCTGGAGAAACCGGTGATATATTCCTATGTCAGCATTGTTGGTAAGTTTCCTGGTGAAGTTTGTGTAACTGTAAAGCAGTGATTGCTTAATTGATAAGTCAAAATAAAATAACATTTTAAGAAAAGCAGTTCCATTGTTTCAGAATCTTGCACCTGAGAAGCACAGAATTATTATTATGACTAGTTAGGTGTCAGAATTATTGCAAATTTTGATATTTTTTCAGGAGTTTTGCTGTATGGATCTGCTATTTAACATGGTTTATATGTGAAATGGACAGTTGACTGATTCTTTTTACTATATAATATTTAGTTGTTTTTCAAATGATTTTATTGAAGTAATTAGTGGGCTTGAAATGTATTGTGAGTGTATACGTCAGAATCAGAATCAGAAATTTATTAAGTAAGGCCAAGGCCCCATTTGAAGAGGCGTGAACACATTATCATTATGAACATTATGCTTACACAAAGTGTAACTCAGAGAAAGTCGTTCTCAGATAATGCATACTTAAAAAACTGTTTGGGGAATAAATAGAGTATGGGTCAAAATGTATGAATGTGTGTGTGTTGTGTGTGTGTGTATGTGTATGTGTATGTGCATGCATATTGGATGCAAGTTTAGATCAGATACTTATGTCAGATAGGACATTTATCTGTTTGTTTGTATATTGGTTTGTTTTGCTATGAGTTTGAAAGATTCTCAGTGGTTCTCAGTCCGGTAGATTCTTCAGACTTCAGAGTTAATTGGCCTCCTGCTCATTTACAAGAGAAATCTTTTTTGTAATGAACTACTCTGTCATTTACCAGGGCAAGCAATAACCACTTGGATAAGAAGAAAAAAAAGTATTTAAAACTGAGCATAGGGACTGGAAGATTTTTATGTAGAATATTGATCAGAACATCAAAGAAGGAAATTGTATTAATTCCTCAGACTCCAGATTATCACAGAATGAATCAATAAATGACTGTCTTCCTATAAGTGGGAGTAAGTACTTGGTGATGGAAGTGGAAGGAAATGATGTTAGGGAGAGAGAGGATGAGAGATGAGAGGAAGGGGCAAAGGCAGAGAGGAAGGAAATAAGCTTGCTGAGTGCTTTTGAACACTTTGATGGCCATTACAACCTCTCCCTGTTTAGTGCTTGATTCAGTCATTGTTGACATCTATACTGACTATAGACCAGACATACAGTTCCTGTCTTCCAGTCTGGCTGTGTGGGTTCAGGTCTGACTTGAAAAAAAGAAAGAAAACTTTTTGCATGCAAATTGCCAGTCCATTGAACTTTGAATGGGTATTGAATGTATTCAGGGTTGGAGAAGATAGAAAGGGAAAGGAAATGGGCACTGCCCTCATAATCAGGCTTCAAAAAAAAAAAAAAAAAAAAAAAAAAAGTGGTATCTACCATCCCAGGGTTAGGGAACAACTTTTACCTCTTTTTTGGCCCCCCCCCCCCCCCCCCCATTTCATGATTATAGGTGACCTGTTAGTGTTACTACATTTATTAGCATGCAAAGGATGTCTTGTTTTGCAATTGCAGAGGAAAAGAAAGGGAAATAGGAAAAGCAGAAGACGGTGGTGATACTGGTGGTATTGAGTTGTGGGAGTAATGAGCATGTTCTGATGTTGAGAGAGAGAGTAGGTGGAGTGTTGACAGTAATAAGAGGGTTTCAGGCTGTTAGTAAAAAGGGTTGACTATAAGGTGAACACTTTGCTTGATGTAGACAGAAAAGGAAAGGCTGGGTTCAGGGGTTTGAGCGAAACAGTCAATGAGTGTGTGTGTGTATGTGTGAGAAAGTGTATGGGTATGTATGCTTGCTTTATTTCTTTGCATGTGGTATGTTTGGTATGAGCTTGTTTATAAGTTTTGTGTGTGTGTGTGTGTGTGTGTGTGTGTGTGTGTGTTGTGTTTGTGTGTGTGTGTGAATAATGCACACACCTTTCTGTATGTTTTGTGCATAATGTGTGTATGTATACATTATGTGAGTGTGTGCATGCTTATGCACAGCATGCATGTGTGTATTTGTGTTTTTATCATGTTTTTGACATTTCAGTGGTGGGCTGTGGTTCTTGGCTATTCCATATGACACTTCAGTACAGTATGCAGGTACAGTAAATCACTTTGACATTTATTGAAAATTGTTAACGATTGATAGGCGTGTGTGTATGTATACAAAGTGCCTGAAATAATGCTCTGACCTTTGCACAGTTCATTGTGTTTGAAAGGTGTGTATACAGAAAGTAAAGGTTATTTCATAACCCAAAGTAAAGGATATTTCATAACCCTGAGGTCGTAGGGAAACCAGGTGATTGTTGGAGCAAGCTATATGAAGGTGGAGCCCATCTCCTCTCCATCTCTGCTTTGCCTTCCCTAACTTTGAAGAAAACCAGATGTCCATTCCATTGGGTTGACTGGAGGCTGCATGCACACATGATGTTCCCTGCACATGATTTGCACCCATGCAAACTTATACACTCAAATTGGGAGGTGGGTAATTATCGTTTTGGCCTGTTGTCTCTGCTGGTTAGACTTAGAGCGTCTTGCTGATAACACTTTGGTCATGGGTTCGACCCTCGGGAAGGCTGCAGAGTTTTGGCCCTGTTAGTTCAGTTGATCAAGAGACCATACTAGTAATGTAGGATCCACTCTAGGACAAGCTTCAAGGTTTCGGCTCTGTGAATTCAGGTAGTTAAAAATTGTCATACTGGCAGTGTAGGATCCACTCTAGGACAAGCTTCAAGGTTTCGGCCCTGTGAATTCAGGTAGTTAAAAATTGTCATACTGGCAATGTAGGATCCAGTGTAGGGCAAGCTTCAAGGTTTCGGCCCTGTGAATTCAGGTAGTTAAAAATTGTCATATTGGCAATGTAGGATCCAGTGTAGGGCAAGCTTCAAGGTTTCGGCCCTGTGAATTCAGGTAGTTAAAAATTGTCATATGGCAATGTAGGATCCATTAGGGCAAGCTTCAAGTTTCGGCCCTGTGAATTCAGGTAGTTAAAATTGCCATTACTGGAATGTAGGATCCACTCTGGACATGCTTCAAGGTTTCAGCCCTGTGATTCAGGTGGTTGAAAAATTGCCATTCTGGTAATGCTGGATCCACTGCTTGGGCATGCTTCAAGTTTCAGGCCTGTGATTCAGTTTGTTAAAAATTGCCACATGGTAATGCTGGATCTACTTTTGGCATGCTTCAAGATTTCGGGCCTGTGAATTCAGTTGGTTAAAAATTGCCCATGGTAATGCGGATCTACTTTGGACATGCTTCAAGGTTTCGGCCCTGTTAATTCAGTGGTTAAAAATTGCCATAGCTGGTAATGCAGGATCCACGCTTGGGCAAGCTCAAGGTTTCGGCCTGTTAATTCAGTTGTTAAAAATTGCCATACTGGTAATGCAGGCTCCACTCTTGGGCAAGCTATCAAGGTTTCGGGCCTGTTGATTCAGTTGTTAAAATTGCCATACTGGCAATGCAGGATCCATGCTTGGGCAAGCTTCAAGGTTTTCGGCCTGATTGATCAGTTGATAAGATTTGCCATATGGCATAAGCAGTGACACTTGGATCAATGCTGTGATGGACACTGTTGATAGAGCTGTAGACACTGTTGATAGAGCTGTAGACACTGTTGATAGAGCTGTAGACACTGTTGATAGAGCTGTAGACACTGTTGATAGAGCTGTAGACACTGTTGATAGAGCTGTAGACACTGTTGATAGAGCTGTAGACACTGTTGATAGAGCTGTAGACACTGTTGATAGAGCTGTAGACACTTTATAGAGCTGTAGACACTGTTGATAGAGCTGTAGACACTGTTGATAGAGCTGTAGACACTGTTGATAGAGCTGTAGACACTGTTGATAGAGCTGTATACATTGTTGATAGAGCTGTAGACACTGTTGATAGAGCTGTATACACTCTTATGTGTGTGTTGCATGATGATGATTCAGATGATAACAATTATTGTTAGTTATTTTGTCTATTTAATTTTCCCTGCTATCACAGTATCAGTCCCATTCCCTTCCCCCCTCCTCCCCTCTCTGTCCATTTTCATATTTTTATTTCAGTTATGAAGATAAATTGAATGTCATGCTGTCATGATCAGAACAGCATTTCAAATAAGCCTTTGTTTTTTTTTCTTTGAAAATGAAAGCTAACTATCAGTACTTGCTTCAATAAAGAAAACAGAGCACAAATTTGAAATGATCCAAGAGAGGATAAGATAGAGTGGGATAAGTGGGTTGTATAGAGTGTGTGTTGGGTTGTATAGAGTGTGTGTTGGGTTGTATAGAGTGTGTGTTGGGTTGTATAGAGTGTGTGTTGGGTTGTATGTGTCACTGTTGTACTCTGGCTTCCAAAGGTGTTGTGGGATTTGTATTGTTGCCATTTTTACTCTTGCCTCTTTCCCTAAAGCACTCGTGCTAGAAGATAATACACTCAGTGGACTCCCTTCCTCACCTTCACAACATACACTCTACACATGCAACCACACACACAGTGACCACACACACACACACACACACACACACACAACACACACACACACACACACACAACACACAACACACACACACACAACACACACACACACACACACACACACAGTGTCAGACATACACACACACTACATGAACACACACACACACAACACACACACACACACACCATCACACACTACATACACACACACTTTAACATACAACACACATACATACATATCACACACCTACACATTACGCACTACCACACTACACTTCACTACACTACATACACATTCACATACATAGCACACACACACACTAAAACACACACACATGTACACACACACACACACACACCATCACACACTACATACATGCACACACACACACACACACTACACTACACACACACCACACACACATTACATATTCACATATATACATACAGACACACACTACACTAATATCACACACACATGTACTGCACTGCACTACACTACATACACTACACTACACTACACTACACTACATACCTACACTACATACACATTCACATACATCACAACACACACACACACACACACACACACACACACACACACACATTCACACACTACATTACATATTCACATATACATACAGACACACACTACACTACATATTCACACACACATGCACTCATGAGACAGAGATAGATGGAGGTCCAGATCGCCAACACCATGCGGCAAGGCACCTGATGATGATGACACATGGACTACACTACACTACACTACACTATACTACACTACATTACATTACATTACACTACACTACACTATACACACTACATTACACTACACTACACTACACTACACTACACTACACTACACTACACTACATTACACTACACTACACTACACTACACTATACTACACTACACTACATTACATTACATACACTACACTAACACTATACTACACTACATTACACTACACTACACTACACTACACTACACTACACTATACTACACTACATTACATTACATTACATTACATTACATTACACTATACTACACTATACTACACTACATTACATTACACTACACTACACTATACTACACTATACTACACTACATTACATTACATTACACTACACTACACTATACTACACTACATTACATTACACTACACTACACTATACTACACTACATTACATTACATTACATTACACTATACTACACTACATTACATTACATTACACTACACTACACTACACTACACTACACTATACTACTACTTTACATTACACTACACTACACTAACTACACTACACTATACTACACTACATTACATTACACTACACTACACTACACTACACTACGCTATGCTATGCTACATAACACTACACTACGCATTCACATACATGCACACACACATGCGCGCGCGCACACACACACACATGCCCGCGCGCACACACACACACACACATGCCCGCGCGCGCACACACACACACACACACACACACACACACACACACACACACACACACACACACACACACCACACACACACAGAGAGACACAGACACAGACACATGCTGTCAGTGACTCACAACACATACACAAACACACACACACACACACACACCACACACACACACACACACACACACCACACACACACACACACACACACACACACACACACTCATTATTATAGTTTCTCTCTGCCTTTGCTGTCTTTTTCTTTTTGATAGTGAAACATACACTCTTTCATTCTCTCTTCCTCTTTTCTCCCCTCTCAGTGTCTAATTGTGGCTGTATGTTGTCTGTGTGACATAATAGGAAACTCCATTATGTTGCTGTCTCACTTTGTTCCCTTCCCTTTCACCGTGGATGGTGACTGAACATTTAAAAAAGGATATAAAAGCAATTGTGGCCTATTCATTGGAAAACTCCAGGCAGCTACCACCAGCTGTGCTGTCACTGTGTTTTGTTCTGTCATTCTCACCATGGTCTTTGCTTTGTTGTGGTTTAGTCCTGTACTTGTGAAAATTACAATCTTGCTGTTGTAATATTATCTCTATTTTATTTGTACCAATGTGTAGTAAAAATCACACCCTTCCCACCAGCATCCTCCCATCCAAGTGTTGTGTGTAGTATGTACTGTAAGCAAGCAAGCAGTTGTGGACTTTACTACACGCATAGTACTACTAGTTCCTTTTACTTTTTGATGGATTGTGGTATCAAAAAGTCATAAATGTCTAATGTAAAATAAATGGCCTTTAGTTATACACATGTAAGTATTACACATGCCTGAAACATCCCACTGCATCAGAGAAGTTGTCCCTGACAAAATTAGTAAGTAGTAGTTTTGTCACGAACAGTGTTTGTAGATTTTTTCACAGTTGATTTATCGTATGGAATTCAGGTTGCTGTCCGTAAAGATTATGTCACCAAGTGCAACCTCACTCATGTTTTTGTTGTTGTAAATTTGTTCCTATTTTGTAATTTACTTTATGAATGTGTTTTTGTTTACCTATGAATGTGGATTCTTCTACAGAATTTATCCAGGGACAACATTTTTGTTGCCACGAGGTGCATACTGCACACACAACCTCATTTATCATCCCTTTTGAAAGGCTAGCATCCAGACCACTCAAGGTCTGGAGAAGGGTGGGAGAAAATCTGGCTTTCCAGGCAAATCCTAGTTTAACCACTGATTTGCTGATTCCACTAGCTGTCTACAATAACAGAGGAGATTGTCATGGTGTGATGATGAATCATTTTATTTAGAGGACAGGTACTGTAGTCAAGACAGTAAGATGTCAGATGGCCAATCAGAAGGTCTGAGGTTTGACCCTGCCTGGGTACCTCCTGTCTTGTCAAAGGGTGCAGATTTTCCATCTCCCAGGTCTACATGTGTGCAGACTGCAAGCACCAAAAGCCTGTTGTGTGTGTGTATGCATGTAGAACATCAAATATGCACGTTAAAGATCCTGTAAGTCATGTCAAATTCCTGTGGCTTATGGAAACATGAAAACATCCACCACACACATACATTGAAGACAAGCGTGTAAACTGTGCCACAACATACCACATGCACAGTTCGAGTAAAACAACATGCATACACACATGTGAGAAAACCTGCAACACTTAAAAAACAAAATGTTTTTTCAGAGCTGGGACTGGGAGTCATGTGATCATGAGTATGTCAGACATGTGACCTGTTTCATCAACTCATGTGACTCTTGTAATAAATGTTGGCAGGTCATAAAGGTTGTTGCTCATTATTGATCATTCAGAGAGAGGGAAAGACCGAGATATGTAGAGATGGTGGGGATTGGTGACAGTAGCTGTTGCGTGTAATTCTCTATTAATTTCACAACTATTTTTGATAAAGAGATACATAGAAAGTATGAGTGTAAGAGGGGGGGGGGGGGTAAAAAGGGGAGGAGAATATGATGGTAGAAGGGAAAATGGTTCTGCTGAAGGGTCTGTGTGTGCGCAAGTGCATGTGTGAGTGCATGTTATTTCTTTTGATTTCTGTTCACAAATGTGCTTTTAGACATGACATGAATGTGTGTGCATATGTATGACATTGTGTGTTTGTGTTTGTGTGTGTGTGTTGTGTGTGTGTGTGTGTGTGTGTGGTGTGTGTGTGTGTGTGTGTGTGTGTGTGTGTGTGTGTGTGTGGTGTGTGAAAGGGATTGAGAGAAGAAGGTTCAGGATGTGATAAAGTAGGATAGAAAATAAAGGACAGTGGGATGACAGAAATAGAATGAAATGAAAATCAGACTTTTCTTTTCCAAGGTTATACTATTAGCTTGTAGACCAGCTAACATATCAGCTTTTGCTAAGCTACTTATAGTAAAACAACAGAAATTAAGATTATGTCAAATAATTTTTAAAAATGTTTAAAAAAAATCAGATAAAATAAAAAATGAAGTGTGTGTGTGTGTGTGTGTGTGTGTGTGTGTGTGTGTGTGTGTGTGTGTGTGTAACAATGCCACCCCCCCCCCCCCCACTAAAACCCAGCTAGAACAACTAATACAAATCATTTAAAAATAGCACAAAAGAAGTGCTGTGCACAGAAAGGGTGACAAGAGAGTTCATGTGGAACGTGGGAGAGACAGAAATAGATGATGTACCATATTACAAGAACTGTGAAATGAGGACAGAACCTGTTTATGTTGTGTTTCAGTTAATGGACAAGATGTTCGTTATTTGGAAATCAGATTCTACAGACATGCAGACTGACCTACAAACAACCAGATAAACAGACTAATAACATTTGAATAAATGTATGCAGACACGGAACTGTCAGACAAGTTCAAGCTTAACATTATGTTTCAGTTGCTTGTTATTTTTTGTTTTAAACATTCCAATTTTTACAGATACATGTATACACGTTTTGTCCACTTTGTCAGGGTGGTATGTTGCTGCAAAGTCTGTATATTCCGTCTTGTGTAGGCATGCATGCTGAGTGTGTTCATGTTTTCGTAGGCAGCCACTGATGACTTGCAGGATCTATAAACATATTTGATGTTCTGCATATGTGCCACATTTTTCTTGCATGGTTCCATGATTTGTTGGAAGGCACACGCAGGCCTTGTACCTCAAAACTTCAGCCCTCTATTTTTTTGCTGGGGATACCCCCATCCTTAGTTCCTGGCCAAAAGACCTATCCTGTGAGGTCAGGGAGTTAGGGCTTTTTAAGCAGCAATTATCCGTCTGATAACTCCGTCGTAGGAAACATAGGTATTTTTTAGGTGAGGCATTGCCATGTGCCGCCCTGTCCTGTCCTAATAGTAACCATTGCTAGTTGGCCTAGAACTACTTATTCATGCAGGAAGCCAAGCCAAGTTGGGTTAACCTTTCCCAATTGTGCATGTGTGTACACATGGAAGGGGGTTAGGCACTGGCAGGTCTGCACACGTTGGGCAGGCAGATCAGAGGAATCTGTACCCTTTGTCCAGGAGGCAGAGGTGTCCAGGCATATCAAACCCAGAACCATGTGGTTGGAAGCCCAGTGTTTACCCTGTTCACTACTCACCATGTCTCCGTTATCTGTGGTTTGGGAAACTGACAGACATGTAAACAGATTGAGACAGACAGCATGCAAACAGACAAACAGGCCAGAAGAGGGGACGGATGAACAGACAAATGAACACACAAGCGCACGCGCGCGTGTGCGCGCGCGCGCACGCACGCACGCACGCACGCACGCACGCACGCACACACACACACACACACACGCACGCACACACACACACACACACACACACACAACACACACACACACACACACAATATATATTAATTATATATATATACCTAGAATGTATGTATGCATACAAAAGCTGCCACACTAGGCCTGATAGTATGTGTATTGTGTTTCAGTTAATGGATGAGTTACCCATGATCTGGGGGTCAGCCTTCCTGCTGTATGGAATGTAAGTAGCATGTGGTCCTTCCCTCATTCCTGCTCTCATTGTGTCATTTTCTTGTTTTGGGGTCTGCTCTATTTCTTTTTTAATCTCCCATTTAAATAAAAGAAAAAGGGGAGACTTTTTTATATCTAGTGGACAGATGTAGAAGTCTGTCTGTGTGTGTGTGTGTGTGACAAAACTGTGTGAACAGGGTTTTCTCTTTCTTTATGGATGGGTCTTTACCAAATTTTGGTCTAAAGTAGGAGTTGTGAATGCTTGAGTTTTGAAGTGTGCATCAAGGTAAGGGTCACATGGACCAAAAAATATGCCTAAAATTAGAACTTTTTAAAGAGGGTATATGAATAGTGTTTTCTCAGGACATTATTTGAAATATATTTTCACAGTTGTGACAGTGTAACGTTGTCCTTCCTTCGTGTTAATTATGTTCTAGTCCACCTGATGTTTCTTCAAGGTCATGGTGACAGGGAGAACTACAAAATCTAGATTTTCTAAAATAAATTGTTTTAAAAAGAGAAATTTTAAGAATAACTTCACATCTTGTTTTCTAAAAGTCATTTTAGTTTTAAAAGTGACAAAATGTTAAATACAATGAAAAAACTGTAAGGGGTGAGGCATGGAGCTTATGGACGGATTAACCATGATCAAGGGATGTATGTGCCTTTCTGCTGGAGAACAGCTACCATTCCTTCCGCTTTTGGTGTTGGTTTTGGATCTGCCCCAGTTCTTTTCTAGCTTATTGAAGAAAAGTTAGAAATAAATAAATAAAAATAAAAATCAAAGGGGGTTACATTATCTATGCTGTGGGTTAATCCCTTTACTCTATAAAGTTTGTAATTTGGAGTGTATTCAAGAGGGATGGTCACATTTGGATGATTACACATATGCCCTTCCAATGTACCATCTGGTGTCTGGCATACTCCTGTGGCCCTATGCACTGGCAAGGTTTGAATGAAAGGGGAGAGGGGGATTTGGAGAGGTAGGGAAAAGGACCTGCAAAACACTAAGCTCACCCAGCAGATTGATTGGTATTTAGTGTCTCCCCCTCCCTCCCTCCCGTCTTTCTGCCCTCACTTTCTATTTTCAGGTTTTCCCCAATTCCTGTCTTTTATCTCACCCCTCACCCCACCCCCACCCCTTTTTTGTTGTTGTTGTTGTGGCAAGATAACACCAGCTGTTTCTGGATGGATCTTTACCAAATGCTGGTCAGTGGTGTGCACTTCTATTTTTATCTATTGCAAACATCGCAGGATGTTGCACTATGTAAATCTTCATTATTGTCATGAGGAGGAGGAGGATTGGTGTTGTTGTTAATATATATATATTTATTATTATCTGTGAATGTATAAATTTGGAGGACAATGCATCATGGTCAAGGTCACATGAAGTAAAAAAAAAAAGGCCTAAATCAGGACTTTGTGAAGGTGTGCAAACACAAGTTTTTCTGACACTACTGACAGTATGTAAAATCTGTTTGCATTGTTGTGACAGGGTTTGTTTTTTTTCATGCTGTTTTGTTTTTTTATTTTTTATTGCGACATTTACTATGCACATCAAGTTTTATAACAACTAAAGCTTCTTGATAGTCACAGTTCCTTAAGAAGTACAAAATCTGGATTTCTCTTATCAATTTTTGTATAAAATGGCACATTGTTTGAATGGCTTAGTATTTTGTTGTCTTTCTTTTCTCTTTCTTCCTTACACTCATGCACAAAATCACACACGCGAGCGCGTGCACACACACCACACACACACACACATGCACACACACACACACACACGCACACACACACACACACACACACACACACACACACACACACACACACACACACACACACACACAACACACACACACACACACGTCATAATGCTGATAACTACCGTTATGTTATTTCTACATGTGTAACACCCACAACACACACACACACACACACACCACACACACACACACACACACAACACTCACACACACCCCACACCCCTCATAATGCTGATAACTACCGTTATGTTATTTCTACATCTGTAACACACACCACACACACACAACACACACACACACACACACACACACACACACATGTCATAATGCTGATAACTACCTTATGTTATTTCTACATCTGTAACACACACACACACACACACACACACACACACACACACACACACACACACACACACACACACACATAGCTGATAACACCCAGTTATTTCTACAACTGTAACACACACACACATACACACACACACACACACACACACACACACACACACACAACACACACAACACACACACACATGACACACACACACACACTATACACACACACACAACCACATACACCACACACACTCACCACGATCACTGTGCCGAATTACACTTCACACACCACACCCGTGCATCACTGGCCTGTAATTACATCTTACACATGCCCTTCACCTGCCATCACTGGCCTGTAATTACCACTTCACACATCCCTTCACCCCTGCCATCACTGTGCCTGTAATTACCTCTTCACACATCCCTTCACCCCTGCCATCACTGTGCCTGTAATTACCTCTTCACACATCCCTTCACCCCTGCCATCACTGTGCCTGTAATTACCTCTTCACACATCCCTTCACCCCTGCCATCACTGTGCCTGTAATTACCTCTTCACACATCCCTTCACCCCTGCCATCACTGTGCCTGTAATTACCTCTTCACACATCCCTTCACCCCTGCCATCACTGTGCCTGTAATTACCTCTTCACACATCCCTTCACCCCTGCCATCACTGTGCCTGTAATAACCTCTTCACACATCCCTTCACCCCTGCCATCACTGTGCCTGTAATTACCTCTTCACACATCCCTTTACCCCTGCCATCACTGTGCCTGTAATTACCTCTTCACACATCCCTTCACCCCTGCCATCACTGTGCCTGTAATTACCACTTCACACATCCCTTTACCCCTGCCATCACTGTGCCTGTAATTACCTCTTCACACATCCCTTCACCCCTGCCATCACTGTGCCTGTAATTACCACTTCACACATCCCTTCACCCCTGCCATCACTGTGCCTGTAATTACCTCTTCACACATCCCTTCACCCCTGCCATCACTGTGCCTGTAATTACCTCTTCACACATCCCTTCACCCCTGCCATCACTGTGCCTGTAATAACCTCTTCACACATCCCTTCACCCCTGCCATCACTGTACTCTGTAATTACCTCTTCACACATCCCTTCACCCCCTGCCATCACTGTGCCTGTAATAACCTCTTCACACATCCCTTCACCCCCTGCCATCACTGTGCCTGTAATTACCTCTTCACACATCCCTTCACCCCCTGCCATCACTGTGCCTGTAATTACCACTTCACACATCCCTTCACCCCCTGCCATCACTGTGCCTGTAATTACCACTTCACACATCCCTTCACCCCCTGCCATCACTGTGCCTGTAATTACCACTTCACACATCCCTTCACCCCCTGCCATCACTGTGCCTGTAATTACCACTTCACACATCCCTTCACCCCTGCCATCACTGTGCCTGTAATTACCACTTCACACATCCCTTCACCCCCTGCCATCACTGTGCCTGTTTGTGTGTGAGGCTTCTACATCATTATGTAGCTTACTTTTTAGACCAGCTACATTGTATGTCCGCCCCATTTTGTTTCCTTTTTTTTCTGTCCCATTTGCTGTGTGACAGTAATGACCACAGAATCCAGGACACTTTTGCACAGTGCTATGGTGATAGTGACAATGAGGGTTATAATCATAATGCTGTGGAGTTCCGTTCTGGATTGACAAGGCTGTACACTACACAAAAGTACTTTCATGATATACCTTAGGGTATGCGAAGCCTGAGAGATACACACATCTATGGTGTTGGTCAGGGGATTTGAGCAACACCCTTAGTGATCCATCTGTGAAGTGGATGAGATTCTGTCATTGTGGTTCCAGTCTTCCCAGTGAGCTTGGCACACAGTTCTACAGTGATTTTGTCAGAATTGATAGGATTCAGCCCACAGAGTTCTAGTTGTTAGTCTGTCAGGCCAACCATGGTATGAGGGTGACTGTATCTGTCCTGTTTACATCCCTGTTCTCTAAGGTTTACCACAGAAAACCTGTTGTGCATGTATAGATGTATGTTATCTATGCTAGTAGTTGAGTTGTGTGCTTGAATGATATTGGTTGGTTGGTTGGTTGTATAGTTGGTTTGTTTCTGGTTGATAGATTTTGGCTGAATATTTGTAAAAAGTGATTGCAAGGGACCAGTTGCTAAGTAAAGTAAATGTAGGTATGTAGTTACAGCCTGCAAGAGAGGGAGAGGTGTGTCTAAGCTAAAAGACAAAATCAAACAGGAACCTTTAAGGATGAGATGGTGAAAGAGAGAAAGAGAGAGAGAAAGGTAAGGGAAAAAAAAGGAAAAAGAAAAGGGGAAAGAAGAAATACTCCTAGGGGTGGGGAGCAATCCATAAGACACTCCCACTCCCAGAGTGCTGTGTCAGTAGTTAGGTCCTGTAGTGTGAAGCTGCTATTTTTGGTAGTCTTGAATGGTTAGTTTTAGATGGTAGGTTGATCATTTGATGGTTGCACAATTGATTTGTTTTGGTTGATTGGTGGTTGCATAGATGGTTTGTTTCGGATTTATTGAATTGGGAAGGTTGGTTTTGGATAGTGGATTTGGATGGTTTGTTTTTGGTTGGTTGGTTGGTTGGTTGGTTGATTGGTTGATGGTTGCATAATTGGTTTATTAGATTGGTTGTGGTTGGTTTTGGTTGCTTGTGGATGTTTGATTTTGATTTGGGTTGATTTGATTGCTGTAGGTATAGTTGGTGATCTGTTTGTTGGTGGACTGGTTCAGTGGTTGTTCTTATTTGTTTTGTTACTGTCTGAGATTTCTTGTGCAGTAAATTTGAGACTTAAAACTTGTACTGACTGATTGAGACTCTGTGTGTGTGTGTGTGTGTGTGTGTGTGTGTGTGTGTGTGTGTGTGTGTGTGTGTGTGTGTGTTCGTTCGTTCTTTAATTTAACGTCTTTTCACTATAAGTGATATTAGACGGGGGAGGGGGGGAGGGGAAATTATTTTAAAAAAAAAAAAAAAAAAAAAAAAAAAGTGAACAAAATAAAATGTAGAACGATAGTTGGACGGGTTGGATTTGGGCAGAGGGAAGACAGAGGAAAAAGACATTAGCAGGTGGGGGAACAGTAAAATGGAACGAGAACTTAACACTAACAATTAACTTCAATAACGTGAAGGGAAATTGTAACACTAAAATACAAACCGAATAAAGTTAAAGTAATGCATTAACAGGACTGTGAACTAATGATTCTGAAATTCTAACTAACAACGTTTGATCTGATGTAATTTTCTGGAAATGATTTTCAGAATACTTTTCTTGAGTAAACATTTTCGGTAAAAAAGAACGTAGCATTTTGCAGTAGAATAAACAGTGAAACAGTGTGAACTGTTCGCCGCAAATACACTTGACATTTTTACAATATTTTGTTCTCAATGCGTTTAGCTGAATACGAAAACAAACAGCAACAATCGATCTCAAATGATACATAGAAGAATACTGCAATTTTTTACATACATTTTGAACGGTAAGTTTTATCATTTGTTGTGACACAAACTGTTCATCTGAATGTTCAAGAAATCGAGTCCATGAGGCTGATTCGAGCAAGTTGCAAGCTTCTTTTACGGAGGTATGAACATGTAATTCTATAGCATTATCAGCATTCTGGGCGCCTTGCTTAGCTGCTCTGTCAACTACTTCGTTGCCGTGAAGACCAACATGAGAAGGCACCCAGCATAAACTGATATCTGTACCTTTGACCCGTAAACGATGTATAAGATGATTTGCCTCAGTAATTAAATCAGGTCTTGTGTCGGCATTAAAAGACCATAAGGCATATAATACAGATTTTGAGTCAACAAAGAGAACTACTTTGAAAGACATGGGTTTAAGATTTACTAGATAATGCAATGCTTGATTAATAGCGACTAATTCCGCTGTAAAGATCGATAAGTTTGCCCCAACGAAAAATGACTTTTTTATCTTAAATTTTGGAACATAAAATGCTGCTCCAGCACATTTATTTTCTAAGACTGATCCATCGGTAAAAATGTGAAGGTGGGTACGGTATTTTTCATCGATGTGTTCTCTTGCTGTGGATATCGAAATGTTGACGTTTTCAGATTTCTTAGCGTCTGTATAATCAATATCAAAAGAGGCTTTTTGCATTTCACATGTAGGGATAGGCGTTGTTGATGGTGTCTCAGCTATTTCATCCATATTTATGTTAGACTGTTTGACCAAGTCAGATATGTAAGTTGAAACAGTCATTTGTGATGAAATGCTTTTTGCTCGCTTTGGAAAGTCAACATCAGACCTGATTTTAATTTCCTTACTCACAAAATTGTCCGTTTGTGAAGTAGTTCTAACTGCAAAAATAGTAAAGTAGATGGTTTGACTCCTACCTGCAAACACTACAGGGAAATGGCAGCTAACAACCCTATCTACACTGATCCAATACCTCAAAATGATCTCTGGTTTAATTCTCCAATCACCTTAGAAGAGTTAAAAAACACTATCTTGTCTCTGCGCAACAAAAGGAGTTCGGTAGGTGTTGATGCAGTTTCAACTGAAATGATTAAACATCTTCCAGAAAACTATATTATTTTTTTACACAAAATTTTTCAGAAATGCTGGGCTGGTGGAACTATACCACAATTATGGCAAACGTCTGTTGTTATACCAGTATTAAAAGCAGGAAAGCCTAAAAACAATAAAAACAGTTACAGACCTATTGCTTTAACGTCCCATACGAGCAAACTATTGGAAAAATTGGTATTAAACAGACTTGTACATTACTGTGATAAAAATAACGTTATTCCAGTAAATCAGGCTGGTTTTAGAAAAGGGAGATCTACAGTTGAGCACCTGGTTAAACTCACCACTCACATCAAGAAAGAGTTTGCCCGCAGAAAAAGTCTTTTAGCTACATTTTTTGATGTGAAAAAAGCTTACGATCAAGTTTGGCATACGCGTTTATTGTACAAGCTGAAATCTATTGGTTTATCTGGCAATATGTATGATTACATTAAGTCTTTTTTAGCCAATAGAACTATTCAGGCAAGAGTGGGAACTAGTTATTCTACTTCACGACATCTTGATATGGGAATTCCACAAGGTTCAGTGATAGCACCGCTTTTATTTAATATCCTTATACAGGATCTTCCTAAAGCACTCTCAAATCGTGTTGTTTTGGCACAGTATGCTGATGATATATGTATTTGGATGAATATTACTTTAAAAAAGACAACTCCACAGAGAGCACAGAATTACATTAGGAAATTGTATCAATCTGATCTTGATAATCTTGGAAACTATATGTTAGAAAATGGTCTGTCGTTGTCAGCGGAAAAAACTAACATGATGCTATTTAATTCTGGTGGTACTTTAAGTAACTTGCCTACTTTCAGATTGCTTGGTGAAGTGTTACATTACAAACAGGTTGTAAAATTTCTGGGAGTCTTTATGACATCGAAATTAAACTGGAATGTCCATTTTGATTATATTTCAACAAAAGCAAGAAAAGCCCTAAATTTTCTAAAGATAATAAGCCGATTACCTTGGGGAATGGATACGAACATACTAATTCATCTGTCAACAGCACTTGTACGATCTAAATTATCCTATGCGCAAGAAGTGTTTTTCAGTGCACCAAAATATTTATTAAAGAAGATACAAAGCTTAGACTGCAAAAGTATTAAAATTGCTCTAGGTGTCCCTACTCATGCCTCTAATCTGGAAACGTACAAAGTTGCTGGAATTCTGCCTCTGAACAACTATCGTGAGCTAGTGTGTGTGTGTGTGTGTGTGTGTGTGTGTGTGTGTGTGTTATTGTGTTGCATTTGTATATCAGTTGATGTAGTCATAGCATTATAATTCATTCATGTTACTGTAGGCCTTCCATGGGCAAGGACTGTATGCAAAAAAGCTTGTGCCACTAACCTCATAAGTAAGAAATGGGTGCTTGTTCTCTGTCTCTCTCTGTCTGTCTCCGTCTCTGTCTCTCTCTCTCTGTCTCTCTGTCTCTCTCTGTCTGTCTGTCTCTCTCTCTCTCTCTCTCTCTCTCTCTCTCTCTCTCTCTCTCTCTCTCTCTCTCTCTCTCTCTTAGTATCCTATATTCTTTTGTTTCAATAAAAGTACATTAGCAAAGGCAGATCTCCATATTGGCCTATGTACTATTGTGTATACCGTTGAAAAATAAAGCTTTGTTGCATTTTGTATTTCTCCTTTTTCTCCTGCTCTCTATCTCTCTCTTTATAATTATGAATGTCATATATTGTCATCAACACTGGCATGAACAAGTTGTCTTGTTCTTAGAGAGTTGGTCCTTGTTTGTACCTTCACAAATTTTGTTCTTTTCTTATTCTTTTCTCATGTTTTAAGTCAAACATGTGCTTCTACAACAACAAAAACCAAAACCACAACAACTACAGACAGACAGACAGACAGACACACACACACACACCAGTTACCTAAAGCAAAAGATGTCTTTTGAAGTAACATATTTCATGTCTCATAAGAATCAGATAGGATTTAACTCTTTCACTTCATCAGCTTGTGCTAGGAAGCTGGTGATTAGGATGAGGAGTACAGTGAAAGGGGTAAGTTTGTGCTTTGCTATCATGGCTGATATTGGTGATAATGCTTCAAGCTGGTGGACATGATGACAGAGTGAAAGGATTATATTTTTGCTTTGCTATCATGGCTGACAGTGCAGGGAGCTGGTGGGTAGGGTGAGGGATTCAGAGAGGCAATTCAAACATTAAGTATTTTTACTAAGTGTCAAATTAAGCTGTAGCACGCATTAACACATTGGATGCAGTGTTATTTTACACTTTATCGCGTGCACACATGCTACAAATGGGTTTAGCTGCATCATAAACTGTCTGCGTATAAAACCAGTTGCCATGGTGTAGTGGTTAGCGCAACAGACTACTGACTGCAAGGTGATGGGTTCAAATTGTTCAGAGTTTAGTATGCTACGGGCTCGTTGGGAAGATTGGGATCACACAGTCAAGTCTCATCCACTTCAAGGATGCGTTACTGAGGGTATTGTTCAAATCTCTTGAACGAAAATGCAGGTGTTTGTATCTCTTGAGCCTGGTTGATGCCAAGATATGTTATGATAGTAAGCGTAAAGTATATTCCTGTCATGCAGTCTCAGTACTACATGGATTTTCACAGAACCATGATTATCACCTTCATATGTTATGATAGTAAGCGTAAAGTATATTCCTGTCATGCAGTCTCAGTACTACATGGATTTTCACAGAACCATGATTATCACCTTCATTGTCATCATTATCATCCTTGCATTGTGAAAACTGTCCCAGCTTCTGTGGCAATTATAGTGGTGGAGATAATAGGATAAAAAAAAACCAAACGAAAACAAAAATGAACGTAAAGGAAACTACCTAAGCATGATGATCCTCTTTAAAAAAAAAAAAGGGAAAAAACATACTGCGTATTGTGATCTGCTCTCTTTCTGTATTGTTTTTGTATTTTTAATGAATTAACAGATGGAGGTGATTTTCGTTGTGATGCTTGTTCTAAATTAGTCATTTCATTCTAATGGTGCTATGTTCCAGGTGTCACCTAGTTTATGGCTTATTGAAAATAGCCTGTTCTGCCCTGTATGCTTTTGTGTGTTTGGGTATAAACATTTAACAAGATGGAACATACGTTATTCACAGAATTTGTGTTGATTTTCAGGCTTTCAACCCCTACAGGTTCTGGCTAGCGATGTCTGTTCCATAACCGTGGCAAAATCATAGACCAGTGTACACTTTTTTGTTTATTTGTTTTTGTGTTGCATTTTCGTGGGCAGCAACTCCCACATGCACTCAAATATACGAGTAGTCTTTTACAGGTATGAGTGGGTTTTGACATGTATAATGTTTTTAACCTTGCCATGAATGTTTCCTTAAGCCACCAAACACTTGACATGGCTTACAGAATCTGTGACATGCATCTGTGATCTTTAGGTAGGTATACGTACAAACTGGATGAGGCACAACCAAGTCTGCATACATGCTGACCTGGAAGATCAGAAAAATCACTCCTCTTTATCAACCAGGTGCTACCCAAGCATATTTGAACTCAGACCTACTTATTGGAAGACCAGTGACCTATTCACTGAACTGTTGCACCCATCGGTCTACTTTATAAAATTAACAAAATGCTTTCCCAGACAAGTCATGATAAGTGTGCAAGCATTATTGCAAGACAGTGCGTTAAGTTTAAAGGGTAGAATGGAACAGAACAGATCTTTTCATCCATGCATACTTGAAAAAATAGCATCCATAAACAGATATAGCATAAAGTTGTCAATGGTTTGTGCCTGTATAAATTGTTGGTAATCTTGTTTGATTGGCTCAGGTAAGGTACAACATTTTGAAAATCATCACCTACATTTTTTGTGCACACAATGCCATGCTGAGTTAATAACAGTGTTCTCTGTTTCAGATTGACACTTGAGAGGGAGAAAGGGAAAAACTATTACGGGCTCATGTTGTTCTTACTCTTCTACTGCCTCCTTGTCACTGTGGTGAGTGTGTGTGTTTGTGTGTGTGTGTGTGTGTGTGTGTGTGTGTGTGTGTGTGTGTGTGTGTGTGTGAGAGAGAGAGAGAGGGAGATGAATGGGACAGAAGTGGGGGTAGGGGGATGATACTGGTATTTGTTCATCATGTGTTTTGTTGTTATACTGTCTGTCTGGCCGTATAGTGTATCGTTGGTGTGTGTATGTCTGTGAGAGAGAGAGAGAGAGGGATAGAGAAGTGGGGGAGAAGTGGTAGGGTAGGTGGATGGTACTATTATTTGCTCATAATGTGTTATTAAACTGTCAGACTGGCTGTGTCATTGTTTGATGTGTGCGTGTGTGTGTGTGTGTGTGTGGTGTGTGTGTGTGTGTGTGTGTGTATGTGTGTGTGTGTGTGTGTGTGTGTGTATGCACCATAAGAAGATGTGAGTGAATTATTTCAGTGTGTGCATGGATGTAAACGTATAAAAAAATGTTCATGATAATTACAAGCAAATGTCATTGTGACTATGGTGTGTACATTGCTGAAAATGTTCATACGTGTGTGTGTGCAGATGTATTTGGTCAACAACAACCCAGTTTTTCATGAGGTCAGTAAAGTGATACAATTCTGACATCAGCAGAAGCTGTTTATATTTATCCTAGGAAGGGCTGTTTCAAATAAGATTGTAAACGTGTGTTTCCCAAGCATTACTGACTGTAATTTTTACTTAATCGTTCCATCTCTACCTCCCATTGTGAACAGGTTGCTACTACTACTGACTGGTTTCACTTTTTAATGTATCAAAACAACTTTCATTAAAACAAATTTCAAAACATTAAAAGAAAAACAGTTTACAGCCAGATTCAATTTTCCAAGGAAAAAAAATGTCAATGTTATGAAAGTGGTTCAGTGTTGTTGAAGGTTAAAGAAGTAAGAGGTTGATGAAAGGGAATGTGTTTGTATATGTTTTTGGTTCTTTATTGATTATACTGTTTGTGTGCTTGTTTGTCTACACCTTTTGTCGCAATTGTGTGGTTGTATTGAATATTTAAGTGAATTAACAATGTATGTGGTGGCCGTAGGGTTCATAACAGTTTTTGTTTTCCAAATGGAATAATAAGATTAAATACAATACATTATCAGCAGGTTAAGGGTTTTTTGTTTGTTTTTGTTTTGTTTTTTGTTTGATACATGTTTGGTATTTTGTTTAATTAAGCAGATTTTCTGTATATTTCCAGAATTCTTATTCTTTTATTGGCTTGCATTCTGTAACATATGTTTGTTTATGGCCTTTTCATTCATGCAGAAAATGCAGCATTGACAAAAGAAAAAAGGAATAAGAAAACTGATTTGACGACCGTATTTGTAGCCATAGAGATACAGGAAGGAGAGGATGGAATTACTTATTAATGATATTGATCACACAAAATTACCAATACAGTATCCAAAATGTCAGAAACTGACATTTTTGGAGAGGTGGGAAAATGTGTTGATTTAAGTGCTGATACCAAATGCATTTCTAATGAGACACAGTAGAAGGAGAGTCAAGCAAAATGTTAAAGAGGCACCAAGAAAGGTCAAGCCCACGTTTAAAATATCTTTTTAGGAATTGTGGAGGGTGGGGATGATAGGGAAGGGGGATACAGGAGGACGTAGTTCAGCATAGGATGTGTACATACAAGGTCAGAAGGATGTTCAAGCTACAGGATTAAAAAAAAAAGAAAGAAGGGGGGGGGGGGGGGGAACGCTTAAAATGGAGCTCATCAGTCAAGTCATATGAAGAACCAATTTTTCTTTAATTAATGAATTGGAAAACAACAGAATAAACCCTATTAAAACTCATTCATTCTGGCACCATATATCAAAATATAACCCCTGGAAACTCTTACTCATTCTGGCACCTATAACTATCAACTGAAATTTAACAAAATGACACTCTTTGAAACTCTTACTTATTTTAGTTCCATAACTATCAACTGAAATATAGCAAAATGACACTCTTTGAAACTCTTACTCATTCTGGCACCAATAACTATCTGCTGAAATATAGCAATATGACACTTTGAAACTCTTACTTATTCTGGCACCAATAACTATCTGCTGAAATATAGCAATATGACACTTTGAAACTCTTATCATTCTGGCACCAATAACTATCAACTGAAATATAGCAAAATGAGACACTTTGAAACTCTTACTCATTCTGGCACCAATAACTATCTGCTGAAATATAGCAAAATGAAACTTTCAAACTCTTACTTATTCTGGCACCAATAACTATCAACTGAAATATAGCAAAATGAGACTCTTTGAAACTCTTACTCATTCTGGCACCAATAACTATCTGCTGAAATATAGCAAAATGACACTCTTTGAAACTCTTACTCATTCTGGCACCAATAACTATCTGCTGAAATATAGCAAAATGAGACTCTTTGAAACTCTTACTTATTCTGGCACCAATAACTATCAACTGAAATATAGCAAAATGACACTCTTTGAAACTCTTACTTATTCTGGCACCAATAACTATCTGCTGAAATATAGCAAAATGACACTCTTTGAAACTCTTACTCATTCTGGCACCAATAACTATCTGCTGAAATATAACAAAATGAGACTCTTTGAAACTCTTACTTATTCTGGCACCAATAACTATCTGCTGAAATATAGCAAAATGAGACTCTTTGAAACTCTTACTTATTCCGGCACCAATAACTATCGACTGAAATATAGCAAAATGACACTCTTTGAAATCTTACTCATTCTGGCACCAATAACTATCGACTGAAATATAGCAAAATGACACTCTTTGAAACTCTTACTTATTCTGGCACCAATAACTATCTGCTGAAATATAGCAAAATGAGACTCTTTGAAACTCTTACTCATTCTGGCACCAATAATATCAACTGAAATATAGCAAAATGACACTCTTTGAAACTCTTACTTATTCTGGCACCAATAACTATCTGCAGAAATATAGCAAAATGACACTCTTTGAAACTCTTACTCATTCTGGCACCAATAATATCAACTGAAATATAGCAAAATGAGACTCTTTGAAACTCTTACTTATTCTGGCACCAATAACTATCAACTGAAATATAGCAAAATGAGACTCTTTGAAACTCTTACTTATTCTGGCACCAATAACTATCTGCTGAAATATAGCAAAATGACACTCTTTGAAACTCTTACTCATTCTGGCACCAATAACTATCTGCTGAAATATAGCAAAATGAGACTCTTTGAAACTCTTACTTATTCTGGCACCATAACTATCAACTGAAATGCAAGAAAATAATACCCCATAGAAAAACCCTCAGTCATTACAGCACAATGACTGATGCCGTCAGTTGGAGGTTAGATAAGTAGGTGGTTTCTTAAGTTCATTGGATCAAAGCATGTGTTGCAGAGCTCCCTGAAGTGGTCACCAGCAGCGCAGTTCTCCTTTGGTGGGCATTTTACATGGTAGGCCTTGGTAGATCTCTGGCACTGGGGACTGCAGGGGAATGAACTTGGATTGATGGGTATGGTAGTCAAGTGGTAAATATCACTTTTCCATTTGGAAGTCCCAGGTTTGATCCTGTCTGGGTGCCTCTTGTCTGGCAGGTTAAGGGTGGAGATTTTCCCAATCTCCCGGGTCCACTTTGATGCAGACCTTCCCGTGCCTAAATGTCAAACTTCAAACATGCATGTTAAAGGTCCTGTAAGTTATGACAGTGTTCAGTGACATATGGAAACATGAACACACTGGGCATACTGAAGATAGAGTACACAGACTGTACCATAACATAACACCTGACAAAGTGACCAAAACAATGAGAAAATGTGATCGTGTTGAAAAAAGAAACCTGGTTTGGCACTGCTGGTGGGCCACTTCAAGAGATAGGTATAGTGGATAGGAAGTAGAAGGGAGATTTGCAAAGAGTGAAACAATACCAGATGTAGTGTGATTCATTCTGTTTTTAGTCTGTCTTTACCATGTTGTTTTTCCAGGTTGCCTATGGTTTCATGGTGGCAGGAGTGGCATTTGGACCTATTAGAATTATAGTGTGAGTGTATGCCTGCAATTTTCATGGATTCTTTTTGACTCTCCAGTTTTAGATGTATATAAACGCATGCTGATGGAATCCTACCTCTGAAAGTTATGTAAAGTTATGTGCACTGCTTATGTTTTGTTTCTTGTTGCTTGTTCAGTGCTGTGTAATGTGAATGAAGAGACTGCTGGTAATTAATTGTTGCTTGTTCAGTGTTGTGTAATGTGAATGAAGAGACTGCTGGTAATTAATTGTTGCTTGTTCAGTGCTGTGTAATGTGAATGAAGAGACTGCTGGTAATTAATTGTTTCTTGTTGCTTGTTCAGTGCTGTGTAATGTGAATGAAGAGACTGCTGGTAATTAATTGTTTCTTGTTGCTTGTTCAGTGTTGTGTAATGTGAATGAAGAGACTGCTGGTAATTAATTGTTGCTTGTTCAGTGTTGTGTAATGTGAATGAAGAGACTGCTGGTAATTAATTGTTGCTTGTTCAGTGTTGTGTAATGTGAATGAAGAGACTGCTGGTAATTAATTGTTGCTTGTTCAGTGTTGTGTAATGTGAATGAAGAGACTGCTGGTAATTAATTGTTGCTTGTTCAGTGTTGTGTAATGTGAATGAAGAGACTGCTGGTAATTAATTGTTGCTTGTTGCTTGTTCAGTGTTGTGTAATGTGAATGAAGAGACTGCTGGTAATTAATTGTTTCTTGTTGCTTGTTCAGTGTTGTGTAATGTGAATGAAGAGACTGCTGGTAATTAATTGTTGCTTGTTCAGTGCTGTGTAATGTGAATGAAGAGACTGCTGGTAATTAATTGTTGCTTGTTCAGTGTTGTGTAATGTGAATGAAGAGACTGCTGGTAATTAATTGTTGCTTGTTGCTTGTTCAGTGTTGTGTAATGTGAATGAAGAGACTGCTGGTAATTAATTGTTGCTTGTTCAGTGCTGTGTAATGTGAATGAAGAGACTGCTGGTAATTAATTGTTGCTTGTTCAGTGTTGTGTAATGTGAATGAAGAGACTGCTGGTAATTAATTGTTCACGGGTATGGTGAGTGGACTGACTAAAAGGGAATCTTAACCAGATTAACTGCAGAAATACACTAAGATAAATCAGAACATGTATTTGATTTAACAGGACAAAACATTAAGTTTTGTGCATTTATTCTTTGTCTTTTGTTTACGCTTGACAGAGGCCAGTTGGCTAAAAAATTGCACTTGTCTTGACTTGTCTTGTCTTGCCTTGTCTTGCCTTGTTATATGAAATACACATTTTGGATTCATTTTTGTGTATTTCTCATACCTGAATAAAGAGGGACTGCTGATCTTTAAGTATATAAAACCAGAAACAGGAAGAGAGATCACAAAAATCTAAATATTATTTCCTCGAAAGAGAAAGCTAATATGAACACCTTTTATAATGATAGAGCAGAGATGGAGTTGGTTTTCTTGTAATGTCGACACTACATTGTCATTTTTAGTACAAAGTAGGGATAGCTTAGAACTGGAAAGTCTTAGCATTTATGAGTCACAATATGTAAGCATACATATTTTCAAGGAAGAAAAAGTTGCATTCATTGATGAAAGAAGACATACAGAAAATATTAATAATTAACCCAGAAAAGCAGGTTTGGAGGTGAGATTTCTGTGTTGTATTTGATGGCAAGATCAGGAAACGGTCATGACACTAACCAGACAAAATAGTGTTTTTGTTTCTTCACAACATGCCATGTTTCTTCAAGTAGATACATTCTGTTTTGTGTCCTGTGTATATGGTTTAGGTTTGTGAGTAGATGTTCTTGACCCATTGACCCAAAATTAATGCTAACTTGATTTGATATTCTGAGTTATACACATTTCTGAAACTTACCCCATTTTATGATCATTTTCATAGACAATTGTATGTCATTTGGTGAAAAATGTGGAAACCATGACCATTCAAAATGATATGCCCCTCCCCCTTCCCCACAGCAGACAATGATTTTGAGGAAAGATCCCCTGAAGATTTCACACATTTCAATGTCACACGTTCCTTGTCAACCCCAATTTTCATTCTGTGGAAAGGTTTTGAGGAGATCACACAATATAGGACACTGAGACAAAGACCTTTCTGGTGACTTGTAGCAGGTTGGGGTGTGCAAGGGTTACTCCATTTGTATATTCAGTCAAAAGTACACAATTTGATCTAAAGGATGGCTATGATGAGACTGTATAGATGGAATAAAATCTTGATTTTAAACAGTTTGATGACACTGTTACACTCGAGTTATCTACTTATACAAACATTTGGTGTTAAAGAAGTATTTCTGCTGAAAAGTGAAAATCACTCAGATTGACCCTGTCCACTAATTTTTACCTCTAACCACCACTGTTCCATCTCAGCAACTTAGCTCTGGTTTCTTGCTGATGGGTCACATGTATGTAGTGCTTATGTCTTGGTTTGGGTATATCATATAACAGTGTTTTTGTTGAGGTATGTGGTTTGGGTATATCATATAACAGTGTTTTTGTTGAGGTATGTGGTTTGGGTATATCATATAACAGTGTTTTTGTTGAGGTATGTGGTTTGGGTATATCATATAACAGTGTTTTTGTTGAGGTATGTGGTTTGGATATATCATATAACAGTGTTTTTGTTGAGGTATGTGGTTTGGGTATATCATATAACAGTGTTTTTGTTGAGGTATGTGGTTTGGATATATCATATAACAGTGTTTTTGTTGAGGTATGTGCCCAGCTTATGTCTGTCTTGTTTTTTGTTACTTTTTTTTGTAGTACTGATATTTTGTGTGTTATAGTTCTTCATAATGTGATACATACATATTGTCTTGTCTTGTTTTATAATAATTTTGGCATTGTTTGCTCACCTGTCCCCACCTTCCGGACTTCTTCTTTTCATTGTTTGATATATGCAAGATGTGTATGTTTCTTTCTTTGGGGAATATTTGTGCATGGTTTACAAGATTATGTGTTGTGAAAACAATGCCTATGAAATGTTTGCATTCCTTATGTTTCCAGTGGCCTCTGTACTTTGTAACAAGAATGTGTCCATAGAATGTCTACATTTCTCCATTCTTTTAGGGCCTTGTGCATTCATGATAGCCAGTGTTGTTGTGTAAAAAAAAAAAGTGAAATGTCTCCATTCACAGGGGCAGGGATCACATTTTCACAACAGTGTCAAATTCAGCCCCATACACTCATTTTTCAAAATTTCATCCTAACCATAGACACTCAACTTAATTCTGAACATCTGGTCCGAGATTTGATATATCTGAATTAGTCCTGTCGTACTCAGATAGCATGGTCTGGAACATCCTCACTATGTGCAGTTTTAGTTTCAGTTTCAGTTTCTCAAGATGACATCTCTGTGCTTGGAATGAATTCCATAATGCACTAACATCACAGGTGCCATGTGTATGGTGATCGTGGCACACGCCTTAAGCCTGCACATAAACCCATGAGCTGGCCAGGCCCTGAGACCCTACCTAGACTATGTTTTACCTAATCAATATTTTATACTGGTATTTTATCAGCCTACCACTCGAATAATCTTGATTACATGTAAATGACATGTATGTGTGTATCTTACCCTCAAAAAAAGGAACATATATGAAAGTAAATAAATGAATAAGTAAAGGTCTGAATCACAAGACAACTAGCTATTCTGTATACACTCGTCTGACATGACAGAATGCCCCACCAGTCAAAGGTCTGAATCACAAGACAACTAGCTATTCTGTATACACTCGTTGACATGACAGAATGCCCCACCAGTCAAAGTCTGAATCACAAGACAACTAGCTATTCTGTATACATCGTCTGACATGACAGAAGCCCCACCAGTCAAAGGTCTGAATCACAAGACAACTAGCTATTCTGTATACACTCGTCTGACATGACAGAACCCCCACCAGTCAAAGGTCTGAATCACAAGACAACTAGCTATCTGTATACACTCGTCTGACATGACAGAACCCCCACCAGTCAAAGGTCTGAATCACAAGACAACTAGCTATTCTGTATACACTGTCTGACATGACAGAACGCCCCACCAGTCAAAGGTCTGAATCACAAGACAACTAGCTATTCTGTATACACTTGTCTGACATGACAGAACGCCCCACCAGTCAAAGGTCTGAATCACAAGACAACTAGCTATTCTGTATACACTTGTCTGACATGACAGAACGCCCCACCAGTCAAAGGTCTGAATCACAAGACAACTAGCTATTCTGTATACACTTGTCTGACATGACAGAACGCCCACCAGTCAAAGGTCTGAATCACAAGACAATAGCTATTCTGTATACACTGTCTGACATGACAGACGCCCCACCATCAAAGGTCTGAATCACAACAACTGCATTCTGTATACACTCGTCTGACATGACAGAACGCCCCACCAGTCAAAGGTCTGAATCACAAGACAACTAGCTATTCTGTATACACTCGTCTGACATGACAGAACGCCCACCAGTCAAAGGTCTGAATCACAAGACAACTAGCTATTCTGTATACACTTTCACATGACAGAAGCCCCACCATCAAAGGTCGAATCACAGACAACTAGCTATTCTGTATACACTGTCTACATGACAGAACCCCCATCAAGGTCTGAATACAGACAACTAGCTATTCTGTATACACTCGTCTACATGACAGAACCCACCAGTCAAAGGTCTGAATACAAGACAACTAGCTATCTGTATACACTGTCTACATGACAGAACCCCACCAGTCAAAGTCTGAATCACAAGACAACTAGTATTCTGTTACCTGTCTACATGACAGACCCCCACCAGTCAAAGTCTGAATCACAAGACAACTAGCTATTCTGTATACATGTCTCACTGACAGAAGCCCACCATCAAAGTCTGAATCACAAGACAACTAGCTATTCTGACACTGTCTCACATGACAGAAGCCCCACCATCAAAGGTCTGAATCACAAGACAACTAGCTATTCTGTATACACTGTCTACATGAACCCCCAGTCAAGGTGAACAAGACACTACTATTCTGTTACACTTCTCATGACAGAGCCACAGTCAGTCTGAACACAAGACAACTATATTATACACTCGCGACATGACAGAAGCCCCACATCAAAGGTTGAATCACAAGACAACTAGCTATTCTGTATACACTCGTCGATGACAGAAGCCCCACCAGTCAAAGGTCTGAATCACAAGACAACAGCTATCTGTAACACTCGTCTGACATGACAGAAGCCCCACCAGTCAAGGTCTGAATCACAAGACAACTAGCTATTCTGTATACACTCGTCTGACATGGACACTCGTCTACATGACAGAACGCCCCACCAGTCAAAGGTCTGAATCACAAGACAACTAGCTATTCTGTATACACTCGTCTGACATGACAGAACGCCCCACCAGTCAAAGGTCTGAATCACAAGACAACTAGCTATTCTGTATACACTCGTCTACATGACAGAAGCCCCACCAGTCAAAGGTCTGAATCACAAGACAACTAGCTATTCTGTATACACTCGTCTCACATGACAGAACCCCCACCAGTCAAAGGTCTGAATCACAAGACAACTAGCTATTCTGTATACACTCGTCTGACATGACAGAATGCCCCCACCAGTCAAAGGTCTGAATCACAAGACAACTAGCTATTCTGTATACACTCGTCTCACATGACAGAACCCCCACCAGTCAAAGGTCTGAATCACAAGACAACTAGCTATTCTGTATACACTGTCTGACATGACAGAAGCCCCCACCAGTCAAAGGTCTGAATCACAAGACAACTAGCTATTCTGTATACACTCGTCTGACATGACAGAAGCCCCACCAGTCAAAGGTCTGAATCACAAGACAACTAGCTATTCTGTATACACTCGTCTCACATGACAGAATGCCCCACCAGTCAAGGTCTGAATCACAAGACAACTAGCTATTCTGTATACACTGTCTACATGACAGAATGCCCCACCAGTCAAAGGTCTGAATCACAAGACAACTAGCTATTCTGTATACACTCGTCTGACATGACAGAAGCCCCACCAGTCAAAGGTCTGAATCACAAGACAACTAGCTATTCTGTATACACTCGTCTGACATGACAGAACGCCCCACCAGTCAAAGGTCTGAATCACAAGACAACTAGCTATTCTGTATACACTCGTGACATGACAGAAGCCCACAGTCAAGTCTGAATCACAAGACAACTAGTTCTGTAACACGCTGAATGACGAAAAGTCAAGTCTGAATCACAAGACAACTAGCTATTCTATACACTGTCTGAATGACAGAACCCCACATAAAGGTTGAATCACAAGACACTACTATTCTGTATACACTGCTGACATGACAGAAGCCACCAGTCAGCCAAAATACAGTATCAAACTAAGGGAAAAGACAATTTTAATTCATGGTAGGCAAATAAAATGTTGAGAAACAGGTGCATATAGTATCAGTAGTGATAAGTAATATAACAAAAAATATAAACAGTAGTAAATAATACAGTAAGAATGAATACATAACAGTAATAATGCTATACCCACATGCCCACACACAGACATACGTTCATACATTGGTATGGGAACCCAGGATGAAGATCCCTGTATGATCCCTATATAGCTCAACAAGCCAGGAGAAAACTCCTTGTATCTCATTTTTTCTGTCGTAATTCTCTTAAAACAATCCCTGTGATATCTTTCTATATATCAGTGACAGTTAAACTTTCAATTCTTACTAAAATGTCTCATTTAAATGACTAAATGTTGAAAATACTGCTTGTGCATGCATTACACAGAAACATTACTGACAAAGCATGATACAATTATTAAACCATTGAAAATGAAATGTAACACTTGTGCATATGTCATTACACACAAACAGATATTACAGAATGTTGTAAATTCATTGTGCTTCATGTTGGATGAGTGTGTACATGTGTGTACATACGCTTATATCGTGTGTGCGTATGTATGTGTGTATCATTTTAAACCACAGCTGTTGTGAGGATTTTTTATTCATTTTGCAATTCTCATTTGGTCATAGCATTTTAACTTTTCATCTCTAGCGTCATCTGACTTCCCCAGACTACTCTTACTTTTAGTTTTAATGTCATTTTGTCTGCCTTGAAACTGCTGCTTGTGTCCCACATACACTTTGTAATGTTTTTAATATGCCTGCATCAGAACTTCCTTTATTACATTCATTTTAAAGTGAGCATGCTGTTCTTCAACACTGAATGTGGCCATGATGCTTTCAATGACTGTACCCAACATGATATCATAACAAATGATGTCAGAATCGTTGCATATAGATAGTTGCATATGATTTCATAATTAGATCACAGAGTAGTTGGGCCAGGTGTGTGTACAGTTTCAACGCACTAGGGCGTTTACTTTTGAAGTTATGAGGACATTCTCACAATGTATGGGATTATCCTCATGTAGTGTCTTACAGTTGCCTTGGAAATAAAGATTGATCTTATTTTATGTTATAGGTAATGGACTAAGTGTAGCATTAAAATGTCTGCATTCATTAGCATTAAAATGTCTGCATTCTCTGGTATTTTCAGGTGGCTTATGCTTTGATGGTTGCACCCACGGTATTCGTGGGTTTGAGAAATTTGTTGTGAGTCTGTGCAAGATCTCTTGGTCTGTTCATGTGTGTGTGCTGTGTTTTCTCTGTAATCAGGCCAGTTCTTTTATCTTTACTAACATTCTCAGATTCTGTGATTAACTTCCAGTATCTCTGCCAGAAAATGAAATATTTATTTGTCTTGCAAAATGAATTGTGTAGTCCTGCTTATTTTGTATAATTCATTTTTTTGTAGCTTATTCATATTTAGAATCTTGAGACTTAAAAGTAACTGTTGACGGTTGTTTGTTGTTGTTGTGATTGTATCATACTGTCAGTTTGAATTTTCATGCAATTTATTCAGTGTTGTGGAAGTTACAAATTTAAAAGAAGGGAACCCTGTATGCAAGGTTGAAAAAAACAAACAAACAAAAGAAAACATCATCACATTATGTGTTTGATAGCAACGTTGGAGCTATAACTCGGACAACAACGTTGGTAACAGTAACACTCTCAGAGTCATGCTGTTTTTATTAACATACTATATTAGTCGTTTGTTTATGATTTGCTGTGTGAATTTGTATTTTTGTGTATCTGTATGTGTGTGTTTCATTCTCTCAGTGGCCAACTTAGGAGACAGGGTCTGCTTCAAACATCAACACTGCACCTCCTCTTATTCACAGCTGACCCAGTTTGATAATGAAAACTAATTAACTCACAAATGTACACATGATTACAGACAGCACCATTTTGCTATGAGCATGGTGACTGTAGTCAAGACATGTGACCCCCGTCCCCTTCCTCTTTCTTTAGGTAAATGGCAGTTAAACGATCCCACACTCACTTAATGTCTTTCTGTCCACACATAGGCAAGCATCTATGCTTATATTTCCCACATTTACCTTAACCTAGTGATTACTTTCACTTTTTGATTTCATTCTTTTATGTGTTGACTCAGTCAGCTCTTCCTTAACCCTTTGACTCCCACACACCATCCCCTAACTGCAAAAACTTGAACCCTTTGACTCGCACACCCTATCTTCCAATGCAGGATGCTGGTGGTCTCATCCATAATTTACATAGATCTGGCGTCTTGACACATCTCCTAAACCTTACTCTGTAAGGAGAAATGGCTGGTTCAGGTTGTCTTGTGTGTGTTGGTTCAGTGTCTGTCTCTGTTCCTTGACTGGACTGTCTGAGGTTCAGTTTGTGTTGTGTGTGTTGGTTTAGTGTCTGTCTCTGTTCCTTGACTGGACTGTCTGAGGTTCAGGTTGTCTTGTGTGTGTTGGTTCAGTGTCTGTCTCTGTTCCTTGACTGGACTGTCTGAGGTTCAGTTTGTGTTGTGTGTGTTGGTTTAGTGACTGTGTCAGGGTTGTGTTGTGTGTGTTGGTTCAGTGACTGTGTCAGGTTGTGTTGTGTGTGTTGGTTCAGTGACTGTGTCAGGTTGTGTGTGTGTTGGTTCAGTGACTGTGTCAGGTTGTGTTGTGTGTGTTGGTTCAGTGACTGTGTCAGGTTGTCTTGTGTGTGTTGGTTCAGTGACTGTGTCAGGTTGTGTTGTGTGTGTTGGTTCAGTGACTGTGTCAGGTTGTGTTGTGTGTGTTGGTTCAGTGACTGTGTCAGGTTGTCTTGTGTGTGTTGGTTCAGTGACTGTGTCAGGTTGTGTTGTGTGTGTTGGTTCAGTGACTGTGTCAGGTTGTCTTGTGTGTTGGTTCAGTGACTGTGTCAGGTTGTTTGTGTGTGTTGGTTCAGTGACTGTGTCAGGTTGTGTTGTTGTGTTGGTTCAGTGACTGTCAGGTTCAGGTTTGTCGCGTGTTGTGTGTGTTGGTTCAGTGACTGTGTCAGGTTGTGTTGTGTGTATTGGTTCAGTGACTGTCAGGTTCAGGTTGTCTTGTGTGTGTTGGTTCAGTGACTGTGTCAGGTTGTTTGTGTGTGTTGGTTCAGTGACTGTGTCAGGTTGTCGTGTTTGGTCAGTGGTGTGGTTGTTGTGGTTTCAGTGACTGTGTCAGGTTGTGTTGTGTGTGTTGGTTTAGTGACTGGTTTTTTGTTGTCAGGTTGTCTTGTGTGTGTTGGTTCAGTGACTGTGTCAGGTTGTGTTGTGTGTGTTGGTTCAGTGACTGTGTCAGGTTGTGTTGTGTGTGTTGGTTCAGTGACTGTCAGGTTGTCTTGTGTGTGTTGGTTCAGTGACTGTGTCAGGTTGTGTTGTGTGTGTTGGTTCAGTGACTGTGTCAGGTTGTGTTGTGTGTGTTGGTTCAGTGACTGTGTCAGGTTGTGTTGTGTGTATTGGTTCAGTGACTGTGTCAGGTTGTGTTGTGTGTGTTGGTTCAGTGACTGTGTCAGGTTGTGTTGTGTGTATTGGTTCAGTGACTGTGTCAGGTTGTCTTGTGTGTGTTGGTTCAGTGACTGTGTCAGGTTGTCTTGTGTGTGTTGGTTCAGTGACTGTGTCAGGTTGTGTTGTGTGTATTGGTTCAGTGACTGTCAGGTTCAGGTTGTGTTGTGTGTGTTGGTTCAGTGACTGTGTCAGGTTGTGTTGTGTGTGTTTGGTTCAGTGACTGTGTCAGGTTCAGGTTGTCTTGTGTGTGTTGGTTCAGTGACTGTGTCAGGTTGTCTTGTGTGTGTTGGTTCAGTGACTGTGTCAGGTTGTGTTGTGTGTGTTGGTTCAGTGACTGTCAGGTTCAGGTTGTCTTGTGTGTGTTGGTTTAGTGACTGTCAGGTTCAGGTTGTCTTGTGTGTGTTGGTTCAGTGACTGTCAGGTTGTCTTGTGTGTGTTGGTTCAGTGACTGTGTCAGGTTGTCTTGTGTGTGTGTTGGTTCAGTGACTGTGTCAGGTTGTGTTGTGTGTGTTGGTTCAGTGACTGTGTCAGGTTGTGTTGTGTGTGTTGGTTCAGTGACTGTGTCAGGTTGTGTTGTGTGTGTTGGTTCAGTGACTGTCAGGTTCAGGTTGTGTTTGTGTGTGTTGGTTCAGTGACTGTGTCAGGTTGTGTTGTGTGTGTTGGTTCAGTGACTGTCAGGTTCAGGTTGTGTTGTGTGTGTTGGTTCAGTGACTGTCAGGTTCAGGTTGTGTTGTGTGTGTTGGTTCAGTGACTGTCAGGTTCAGGTTGTCTTGTGTGTGTTGGTTTAGTGACTTGTCTTAGGTTCCTTGAATGGACAGTCTCAGGCCGGTTGGTGGCTTGGTGGCCAGTTTGATGCACTGTTACCACGTGGCTTTGCTGATGTCCTGTCATCTGCAGCTGTTGTCTGGTACACTTGTTGCTTACTCTTCTCCTCACTGGCTGGGCGAGTCTGGGGCAACTTGTTCAGGCTGTTTTGCTGACTTTTTTCCCCAGTGTTTGCTTTAATGGTATGTCGAGTTGCTGCTGCTTTTCTGAATGCTTCATCTTGGAAACTGTCAGTGAAGACTAGTTATTTGCTGAAGTTCTGTGATGTGTCTCATTGCTGATGATGGTTTCTTGGAGACTGGTGTCCATCCTCCCTTTGAATGCTGTATGGTTGTATATTCACCTGTTGATCCGTTTTGGTGCTGATCCACTTTCTGCATTCTGGTGGTTGGAACTTTACAGTCTGTTCTGGAATTAGTTCTGTCGGCTCTGCTGCACTTTTGTTGTGTAGTGTGCTTGCTTTGGTTTTCTTTTATCCCACTGCTATGATTGCTGGCTTGTACAGTGGCTTTAAGTTGGTACTTAGGTTTTGTTTTATCCAAGTCTTTCTTGACTGCTGTAATCAATTGATGGCTTGTACAGTGGCTTTAAGTTGGTACTTAGGTTTTGTTTTATCCTGGTCTTTCTTGACTGCTGTAATCAATTGATGGCTTGTACAGTGGCTTTAAGTTGGTACTTGTGTTTTGTTTTATCTAGGTCTTTCTTGACTGCTGTAATCAATTGATGGCTTGTACAGTGGCTTTAAGTTGGTACTTGTGTTTTGTTTTATCGAGGTCTTTCTTGACTGCTGTAATCAATTGATGGCTTGTACAGTGGCTTTAAGTTGGTACTTAGGTTTTGTTTTATCCCGGTCTTTCTTGACTGCTGTAATCAATTGATGGCTTGTACAGTGGCTTTAAGTTCATACTTAGGTTTTGTTTTATCCCGGTCTTTCTTGACTGCTGTAATCAATTGATGGCTTGTACAGTGGCTTTAAGTTCGTACTTAGGTTTTTGTTCTTCTCTCTAACATGTTTGGGAAGGTGAGCTGTTGACAATCTGTGTAAATGTTGATTAAATCAAGTAAAGCTAGCTATGTATCTTGATGGTAGTATTCTGCTTTTTTCGTGTACATTTTCCTACTTTTACTGGGCTTTGTGCTTTTCCATTGGACTGCGGGTAGTATGGGGTCCTTGTCATGTGTTGAAATAGGTATATTTTGCTCATCTTCTCAAACTGGTATGATGTAAACTGTGTTCCTCTGTCTGTTGTTAAATGTTCTGAGATTGCGTGTCTAGCTATGTGTTCTTTCACACATCTGATGACCTCTCTGGATGATTTTGTTTGCAGGCGATCAGTTCCTAATAAATCTGAATATTAATCAGCAGTCACTTGGTACTTCTTCCCTTGTTTTCAAAACTGTTGCAAGAAGTGTGTTTTCCAGGGCAGGTAAGGGGTGTCTGTATTCATGATTTATTCCAGGGCAGGTAAGGGGTGTCTGTATTCATGATTGATTGCTTCTGCTGACTACCTTGAAATGTGTTGCAGGCGCCACATTTCTTGGCAAATTCCTCTATGTCCAAGTTCACCCTGGGTCAGTAGACTACCTTACAAGCTTTCTTCATGTAACTGTGAATTCTGAAGTGGATTGTGTGCAGTTTCTGGTGTATGTCAGTTCTCTGTTTTTGTGGTGTGATCACTCTGTGGCTATTGAAAACGTTGTCATTATGGATTGAAAGTTCTTCCCTAAATGGACAGTAGTCTTGTCATTATAGTTGAAGTTGTCTTTTGTCTGGCCAACCTTGTTGAATGATGTTCATTAGAATTGTCATGGTCATGTTTTCCAGTACTGCTTGCTGCAGACTGATCGGTCTGTCACGGTTGATTGATAGTTTTTATAGCGCATTTATTCTCCAACTCTGTGTAGAAGATTGTTTCTTTGTGGATGACCTATTGTTCCGCCTTCCTTCTGACAGCTCTTGTGAGAATGTTGGCCAAGTACGTCTCAGCTGTCCGCTTGTACACCGCTGTGTACCTTCATTTTTGATTTCTGAGTAGCATGCACTGAATCCTCTTGGGTGCTGAGGTGATCAGCTGCATATACTATACAGCTTCAGTCCTAGTCCTGGTTTTCTCTCTGTTTTAATGACTGTCTCAGTGTTCAGAAAATGTAACTCTTCTTTTCGTTCTTGGGATTCTTCACTCGCAGTATTACTTGTATTTCCCCAGTGGTCTTCATTTCTGTTCCATTGATCATTACCAGCTTCTTTTTTGTCTCCTGTATGCTAGAACATCTTTTATGCCCTGTGGGGTTTTTCCTCTATACCAGTTCTCAGATATTGTGTATAAACATAATAATGATGTTTAATGTTAGTATGTTACTGCAGCGTCAAGAGGAAATCTTGCAGGCTTCTCGTTGATCAACATTTTACTCTTGTTTTCTTCTTGCTTCTGGGTTTTTGTTATTGGTCTTAAAGATTTTTGTTTTCACTTTCTATCTCTTTCTTCTTCTCTTCAAACTCTCAGATTCTCATTGATCTTCAGTCTCTCTCTGGTATGTGTATATTACTGTTATTTTATTCTGCTTTCATTTTCTGAAAGGCATGGATCTCCCATACATCAAGAGCCTTTCTTGTTATTAGCGTAATTTGTTGCCAACTTGTCTTGTGCGCTGTGACATGCCAGTACACAAAGTCAGCATCAGCTGTTGTATTTCCAGTAACGATTGTAGAGACTGATCTTGTTATTAGCGTAATTTGTTACCAACTTGTCTTGTGCGCTGTGACATGCCAGTACACAAAGTCAGCATCAGCTGTTGTATTCCCAGTAACGATTGTAGAGACTGATCTTGTTATTAGCGTAATTTGTTACCAACTTGTCTTGTGCGCTGTGACATGCCAGTACACAAAGTCAGCATCAGCTGTTGTATTTCCAGTAACGATTGTAGAGACTGATCTTGTTATTAGCATAATTTGTTGCCAACTTGTCTTGTGCGCTGTGACATGCCAGTACACAAAGTCAGCATCAGCTGTTGCATTCCCAGTAACGATTGTAGAGACTGATCTTGTACGCCGAACACGATTTGGTCTGTCAGCAGTCTGATTTACAATGTATCTGTTGTAGTCTTGACAAGGCACCTTAGGTCTGCCACAACTCTTGAGTGCTTCATAAGTTTATTCTTAGAGCCTGTGCACAATTATTCAAATTTTGTGAGAACTGTAACTATTATTTCTTTCGTTTTTATTTGCATATGACAAGCCTTCATAAATGTTCAAGACTTCAAAGGCCATTACCGGGGAGAAAAATTGCTAACCTTTATGCTGGTTCCTCTTCCCTCTTTCCCTCTGTCACTGTCTTGAAACTGTCCCAGAACCTCATGAATTTTCTCCACTGGCTCAGCAGTTTCTTCCTTTCACGTCAAGTTTGGGGGACGACAAATTTTAGTGTGTTGCCCGTTGTCTCTTGTTGCTTCTTCTTTCCTGTTGATTATCGTCCATGGCTTACTCTTCAGTCTGCTTACTCTTTGTTCAGTGTGTATCTATTTCTTTGTTCTTCAAAACTCCATGTTTTGTTCTGTCAGTGATCAACACAGGAGACACAGTCTACTTCAGATGTCTTTGTCTGATTTAGGACTGACATAATTTGACAATAACACTGATCAGCACGCATACATAGGTATGGCAGCACCATCTTGTTGCTATCAGCATATTTATTGTATGTGTGTGTGGATAGGTATATGGATGTGTTTGATAAGAAAAATGTGTGCATGGTGTTCTTCTTGTTATTGTTTTGTACGTCGGTATTTTCAAAGTGGTTACAGCTGATGAAAAAAGTGATACTTTGAAATTTTTGAAAATCTGTGAGGTTTCGTCAAAATATTATCTTTTACTTCTGTCACAGCTGTGTTATTTTATTGCTATAATGCTTGTAGAGTTGAAAGCTTATATACCAACACAAATCTACAGGCTCTATAATTGTTGTGTGGTGTCAGTGTCCATTTTTAAAAACTTTTTTTATTTAACTAGAAAAAAGAAATTGTTTCATATTGACCAAGGAGGAGTGTGTGTGTGTGTGTGTGTGTGTGTGTGTGTGTGTGTGTGTGTGTGTGTGTATTTTGTGCCTTTGACAAAAGTGTGTTTGCAACATTTTCTCAGCTGTTTTGGGATGGATCTTGTCCCATTGGATCAAAGGTGTAGACTGTTAAGAAGTTGTGAATAAATCAGTTTGGAAGTCATAGGTGTAGACTGTTAGTGTTAAGTTGTGAATGAATCAGTTTGGAAGTCATAGGTGTAGACTGTTAAGAAGTTGTGAATGAATCAGTTTGGAAGTCAAAGGTGTAGACTGTTAAGTTGTGAGTGAATCAGTTTGGAGGTCATAGGTGTAGATGTTAAGAAGATGTGAATGAATAAGTTTGGAAGTCAAAGGTGTAGACTGTTAAGTTGTGAGTGAATCAGTTTGGAAGTCATAGGTGTAGACTGTTAAGAAGTTGTGAATAAATCAGTTTGGAGGTTCAGTATCAAGGTGATACAGACCGTAACAATGCCTAAGATCAGTACTTTCTGAGGAAGACATGTGAACAGCACTTTATCAGGAACTGTGACAATATTCCCATTGTTTCCACTCTTGTTACAGTCTGTCTTTGTCCTCGCTTCACATCAAATTTAATTTCATGTGATGTTCCCATGTGGGAATGCTGCAGGTTCTTTCAGTATCCCCACCTTCTGGAAACTGTATGCTAGATATTTCCTCTTTTCTGTCACTCTCTTTGTTTCTGCCTTGTTCCTTTGCTTTCTGTCATTCCTTCCTATCATTTTCGGCCTTGCTGGTCCATTCACCTGTATGTGTTTGATAAAGTCTTGCATACTTTTTCTTAGGATTGATAATTGGGTACATGTATTAAGCGCATTTTTGGCTCTAAGGAAGTGAGATATGCGGAAGCAACTTTAGGTAATTTATGCCCATTTTTACATATGCTTTAGTTTCCTTAGGTATTCAGGTATGGATTTTCTTAAATGCCCTGTGAGATAAATTAGACGGAGTGGTCAACGCCAGGGGTGTCTCCTTAGACTATGTGCACAAATGCAGTGATATTGTGTACTTAATTTTCTTTTCTTTTTTTCCTCCTGTTGAAGTTTTGTATGTGTTTTGAAACGGTTATAGCCCTGATATGGCTCTACGCAGTCAGCTGGGCTTTAAACATCAATATGATGGTTGTCCAAGGTTACAGTGATTTTGAGAAATACAGAATTTAGATTTTTTTGTGTGTGATAGTTTTTGTATAAAATGGGAGAGCTGGTGATTGTTAGGATGGTGTGGATATCTTATCATGTGTGTAGTTAGACAATAACAAAAATGATTTGTTGTTTTTAGTTTTCATAACCTGTTTGGTCTAGAGTGAGTACTAATACTGTAATGGTGTGTGTAGAATGTGATTTTATTGTGTGTGTGTGTGTGTGTGTGTGTGTGTGTGTGTGTGTGTGTGTGTGTGTGTGTGTGTCTGTGTTCTTGATATGTGCATGTGTGTGTATGAGAGGGAGAGAGAGAAGTAAATGCACAGTGAGAAATGGAGATGATTACTGTATTAACTGTTTTCACAAACTGTAATTGTCAGCGAGATGTAATGTGGTAATTGTGTGTGGGGTTGACATTTGCTTCATATCTTAATGTCTGATTGTATGTTGGGATGTGAGGGAAAACCAGTATTTGCACTGAAAATATGTATTCATTATTAAGTCAATCACAGTTTTGGTTTGGGATTGTATGCTCTTTCTCTGGCTGTCTCTCTGTCTGTCTCTCTGTCTCTCTCTCTGTGAGTTAAGCCAGGTTCAAAGGTCTCTATCTCTTTCCATTTTCTATATTTCTTACTGTCTTATATAGTTATAAGTTTTTCTTTCTTTTGCCTTTGCACTGATCTCTGTATGAGTCATGTGCTCTTCTCTCGCAGAGCGGCCAGTTTTATTGGCCAAAAAATGTGTTGTTACTCGCATGCAACACACACACACACACACACACACACACACACACACACACACACACACACACACAACACAACACACACACATGCACACACACACACAACACGCACGCATGCATGCATGCGCACAGCGCACCACACACGCACGCACGCACGCGCGCGCACCACACACACACACACACACACACACACCACACACACACACACACACACACACACACACACAACATATTACAATACAGGAAAACATGACAGAGTACTATGCAATGCAGCATGTAATAATACAATAAACTCAATACAAATTATACTATTGCTTTAGATCTGGTTTGTGGAATATTTTTAATGTAGTTTAGACATGTTGTGACTTTGGAAGAAAAAACTACTATAACAAAGATGATGTTTCTCATCACCGTGACATAAGACTGCAATTTCAAGTTTATCCAGAGGGATTCATCACACTCAGTTAATTCTGTATACACTTCACCCAATTTTCTGTCTGTTAACTGGGCAAACTCCTTGAGCTTGTGCAAAATCCTCTATGCTGGCAAGATTATTAAATGGACGTGAGAAGGAGTGGTGGGCAGGACCTGCGAAATACTAAGATATCACCAGAATGATGAAAATATTAAGACGGGCCAGTTTATATGTTGTGAGCTGGGATATTGAAGTCAAGATATCAGATCTTGGGTCCATGACTGTTAAAGAGCCAGACAGCCAGCTGTACATAAGACAGATCTGTATAAGTGAGTTTGTGTATACATGTAGCCTATATGCTTCAGGTTGTATTGACTTGATGGGTATGGGATGTGTGAGACACGTGGAAAGGTGTGAGGTGTGTGATGGTGGAACAGACTGATGGTAGAAATATATTCCAGTCTCATTTTAACCCTGTCACTCTCTCACCCTATCCACCAGTTGCAAAAAGTTAATTGTTTCACTCCTTCGTCCTGTCCACCAGCTTGCACAGAGGGAGTAAAAGGGTTAAGTTTGTACCTTGTATCTTGGCTGATGATACAGGAAGTTTATGGATAATGTGAGAGAGTCCAACAGTTAAAACACTTTCATCATTGAAGCGTAAGAATAGTAACTTAAGATAATCATGAATAGTGTTCTCAGTGATACTGATTTGTTCATGTGATTGTAAAGACTTTGTGGTTTCTTTTTTCATTTTGGTTCATTTTGATTTTAGTGCCATATGTGAATGAAGATGGAAGAAGATGGAAACATTTGATTTACTGATGTGCATGTGATGAAACAGAATGTGCAGTGAAACGAGACGTGTATGTATGATTTTCTTTTTCTTTTGATGACAACAGAAAATACCGGAATAAAGTGGCCACTGTGCTGTATGCGACATCGTTTGTGACATACATGTCTGGCTTTCTTCTCTGGAACATCGACAACATCTACTGCCACCACCTCAGGTCAGTATGTCTCAGAGTGAAATCTGAAAAACGAGTAATTAAGTCAAAGGGACAGCTACCACATTCTGTCCAGCAAGGAGGAAATGACCTTGATGAGGCTCCACACCAGCCACAAGTGACTCAGCACACACAGTAACTATAAGTTCAAATTAATGCCTTCACCAAGCCGCCTCTGTGGTCAGGAGGACCAGACAACTTAACACATATTGCAGCAATGTTGTCTTTATCAACTGTAGTAACAAGGAGGTGTGACCGACTACATTCTGCTTATCACCAAGCTCCATAACAGCTGGCAGGACCACATTCATCCCCACAAGTGGCTTGACAAAAAGAAGAAATAAGGAGAAGTGAAAGGAGAACAAGCATCAGCCTTTGATCTGGAGTTATTCAAACATGAACATTAAAGTGAAAGGCTGAAAGTGGCGGAGAAGCTGAGAGAACTGTTAGTCATAATTTATGTAATAATAATGATGATGACAATCATGCAAGTAACAATAATATTGGTAGTAATAAAACCACACCTCTTACCGTACCAGTCAGCATGGTGAGTAGTCAGCACAACACACGATAGATTAGCAGGTCATGGCTTGGAACCTCTAGTAAGTCCAAAGAATTATTGTAAGGGTTTTGTGTGACACCCCAGCATTGAGCTTACCATGGATTTGTTGTAAAGCATGGCACCACACAGTCAAGTCTCATCCACTTTACAGCTGTATCCTTAAGGCTGTTTCTGAAGTTTTCTGACCAATACATAGGTGTCTGTCTACCTTGTTGTCTAGTGCATATAGTGCTGTCACACAGTTATAAGGGAACTCCCCAGCACCATCACCGTCATCCCCATTGTCATCACAGCACCATCACCGTCATCCACATTGTCATTACAGCACCATCACTGTCATCCCCATTGTCATCACAACACCATCACTGTCATCCCCATTGTCATCACAGCACCATCACTCATCCCATTGTCATACAGCACCATCACTTCATCACATTGTCATCACAGCACCATCACCATCATCCCCATTGTCATCACAGCACCATCACCATCATCCCCATTGTCATCACAGCACCATCACTGTCATCCCCATTGTCATCACAGCACCATCACTGTCATCCCCATTGTCATCACAGCACCATCACCGTCATCCCCATTGTCATCACAGCACCATCACCGTCATCCCCATTGTCATCACAGCACCATCACCATCATCACCCATTGTCATTCACAGCACCATCACGTCATCCCCATTGTCATCACAGCACCATCACTGTCATCCCCATTGTCATCACAGCACCATCACCGGTATCCCCATTGTCATCACAGCACCATCATCGTCATCCCCATTGTCATCACAGCACCATCACCGTCATCCCCATTGTCATCACAGCACCATCACCGTCATCCCCATTGTCATCACAGCACCATCACGTCATCCCCATTGTCATCACAGCACCATCACTGTCATCCCCATTGTCATCACAGCACCATCACCGTCATCCCCATTGTCATCACAGCACCATCACTGTCATCCCCATTGTCATCACAGCACCATCACGTCATCCCCATTGTCATCACAGCACCATCACTGTCATCCCCATTGTCATCACAGCACCATCACTGTCATCCCCATTGTCATCACAGCACCATCACTGTCATCCCCATTGTCATCACAGCACCATCACTGTCATCCCCATTGTCATCACAGCACCATCACTGTCATCCCCATTGTCATCACAGCACCATCACTGTCATCCCCATTGTCATCACAGCACCATCACTGTCATCCCCATTGTCATCACAGCACCATCACTGTCATCCCCATTGTCATCACAGCACCATCACTGTCATCCCCATTGTCATCACAGCACCATCACTGTCATCCCCATTGTCATCACAGCACCATCACTGTCATCCCCATTGTCATCACAGCACCATCACTGTCATCCCCATTGTCATCACAGCACCATCACTGTCATCCCCATTGTCATCACAGCACCATCACCGTCATCCCCATTGTCATCACAGCACCATCACCGTCATCCCCATTGTCATCACAGCACCATCACCGTCATCCCCATTGTCATCACAGCACCATCACCGTCATCCCCATTGTCATCACAGCACCATCACCGTCATCCCCATTGTCATCACAGCACCATCACTGTCATCCCCATTGTCATCACAGCACCATCACCGTCATCCCCATTGTCATCACAGCACCATCACTGTCATCCCCATTGTCATCACAGCACCATCACTGTCATCCCCATTGTCATTACAGCACCATCACTGTCATCCCCATTGTCATCACAGCACCATCACTGTCATCCCCATTGTCATACAGCACCATCACTGTCATCCCCATTGTCATCACAGCACCATCACTGTCATCCCCATTGTCATCACAGCACCATCACTGTCATCCCCATTGTCATCACAGCACCATCACTGTCATCCCCATTGTCATCACAGCACCATCACTGTCATCCCCATTGTCATCACAGCACCATCACCGTCATCCCCATTGTCATCACAGCACCATCACTGTCATCCCCATTGTCATCACAGCACCATCACCATCATCCCCATTGTCATCACAGCACCATCACCGTCATCCCCATTGTCATCACAGCACCATCACTGTCATCCCCATTGTCATCACAACACCATCACTGTCATCCCATTGTCATCACAGCACCATCACTGTCATCCCCATTGTCATCACAGCACCATCACTGTCATCCCCATTGTCATCACAACACCATCACTGTCATCCCCATTGTCATCACAGCACCATCACTGTCATCCCATTGTCATCACAGCACCATCACTGTCATCCCCATTGTCATCACAGCACCATCACCGTCATCCCCATTGTCATCACAACACCATCACATCATCCCCATTGTCATCACAGCACCATCACCGTCATCCCCATTGTCATCACAGCACCATCACTGTCATCCCCATTGTCATCACAACACCATCACCGTCATCCCCATTGTCATCACAGCACCATCACCGTCATCCCCATTGTCATTACAGCACCATCACTGTCATCCCCATTGTCATTACAGCACCATCACCGTCATCCCCATTGTCATCACAGCACCATCACCGTCATCCCCATTGTCATCACAGCACCATCACTGTCATCCCATTGTCATCACAGCACCATCACCGTCATCCCCATTGTCATCACAGCACCATCACCATCATCCCCATTGTCATCACAGCACCATCACCATCATCCCCATTGTCATCACAGCACCATCACTGTCATCCCCATTGTCATTACAGCACCATCACTGTCATCCACATTGTCATCACAGCACCATCACTGTCATCCACATTGTCATCACAGCACCATCACATCATCCCCATTGTCATCACAGCACCATCACTTCATCCCATTGTCATCACACACCATCACCGTCATCCCCATTGTCATCACAGCACCATCACCATCATCCCCATTGTCATCACAACACCATCACCATCATCCCCATTGTCATCACAACACCATCACTGTCATCCCCATTGTCATCACAGCACCATCACCATGTCATCCCCATTGTCATCACAGCACCATCACGTCATCCCCATTGTCATCACAGCACCATCACTGTCATCCCATTGTCATCACAGCACCATCACTGTCATCCCCAGCACCATCACTGTCATCCCCATTGTCATCACAGCACCATCACTGTCATCCCCATTGTCATTACAGCACCATCACTGTCATCCCCATTGTCATCACAGCACCATCACTGTCATCCCATTGTCATTACAGCACCATCACACAGTTATAAGGGAACTTCACAGCACCATTACACAGTTATAAGGGAACTTCACAGCACCATCACACAGTTATAAGGGAACTTCACACCATCACTGTCAACCCCATTGCCATTACAGACCCATCACACAGTTATAAGGGAACTTCACACCATCACTGTCAACCCCATTGTCATTACAGCACCATCACACAGTTATAAGGGAACTTCACACCATCACTGTCAACCCCATTGTCATTACAGCACCATCACACAGTTATAAGGGAACTTCACAGCACCATCACTGTCATCCCCATTCTTATTATCATAGCATTGTGAACAATTGTAGTTGATTTTGTGGCCTGTCATGGTGACCTCAGTTTTGGTGGATTTGGAGATGTGTTGAAGAGCTGAAATGACTGGAGTTTGGTTAGTGACACAGGAGTGAGCAGAGGATGGGGTAGCAGGGAGAAAAAAAGATTCACCCCTTTCATACTGTGCACACTGAATTGACCTAAGAAAAGAAAAATGGACAGAATGATAGAACCTGTTTGCATTAAAATGCTTTGACAAACTGAAGTTCACTAAGTTCACTGGGACCTTGACTGAACACATGTGGGGTGAGGGGGGGGGGGGGGGTGTTGTGCAGCTGGAATGAGTGGCATGGGATCGAGACCAGTGAACCAGTGCAGAGGTTAGGACCAAAAAAAAAACAACCCCTCTGTGCATTATAACTGATACAACCACAGACTGAATTCGGTTAGATTAAGCATTGATTTGTTGTTGTTGTTGTTGTTGAAGAGTAATCAGTTGTGCTTCATTGTGAAGATTGTTTCCAGTCTCTTCCATTTACAGTATCAGGTGGTTCTAAACTGTAACGGCCTTATCACAAACTGTCAGGTTTTTAGTGTGTTTGCTTTTTGGTTTGTGTGTGTGCTTGTTTTATCACTATCCTATCTTCTGCACCATTCCAGTATCACTACTCCCATGTCGCTCATTTCAGTGCGCCATCACACCTCCAAACCCATGGAAACTCAGGTCACCATAAAAGCGAGACATGACGGGCCACAGAATCTGGGACATTTTTCACAGTGCTGTGATGAGAATAGGGACGATAGTGATGAAACGGTGGGGTTCCATTTTGGATTGAGACCGCTTGACAAGACTGTACTCTATGCTTACTTTCATAATATATCCTGGCATCAACCAGGCCCAAGAGATACAGACACCTGTGGAATAGGTCAGGAAAGTTGAACACCACCCTCAGTGACAGGTGAAAAGTGGATGAGCCATGACTGTGCTGTGTCAGACTCCCAACAAGCCTGCAGAACACTCATGACCATGCTGTGTCAGACCCCCAACAAGCCTGCAGAACACTCATGACCATGCTGTGTCACACTCCCAACAAGCCTGCAGAACGCTCATGACTGTGCTGTGTCAGACCCCCAACAAGCCTGCAGAACACTCATGACCATGCTGTGTCAGACCCCCAACAATCCTGCAGAACACTTATGACCATGCTGTGTCAGACTCCCAACAAGCCTGCAGAACACTCATGACCATGTTGTGTCACTCCCAACAAGCCTGCAGAACGCTTATGACCATGCTGTGTCAGACTCCCAACAAGCCTGCAGAACACTCATGACCATGCTGTGTCAGACTCCCAACAAGCCTGCAGAACGCTTATGACCATGCTGTGTCAGACTCCCAACAAGCCTGCAGAACGCTTATGACCATGCTGTGTCAGACCCCCAACAATCCTGCAGAACGCTCATGACCATGCTGTGTCAGACCCCAACAATCCTGCAGAACGCTCATCACCATGCTGTGTGAGACCCCCAACAATCCTGCAGAACGCTCATGACCATGCTGTGTCAGACCCCCAACAATCCTGCAGAACGCTCATGACTATGCTGTGTCACACCCCCAACAAGCCTGCAGAACACTCGTGACCATGCTGTGTCAGACTCCCAACAAGCCTGCAGAACGCTCATGACCATGCTGTGTCACACTCCCAACAATCCTGCAGAACGCTCATGACTATGCTGTGTCAGACTCCCAACAAGCCTGCAGAACGCTCATGACTATGCTGTGTCAGACTCCCAACAAGCCTGCAGAACGCTCATGACTATGCTGTGTCAGACCCCCAACAAGCCTGCAGAACGCTCATGACCATGCTGTGTCAGACTCCCAACAAGCCTGCAGAACGCTCATGACTTTGCTGTGTCAGACCCCCAACAATCCTGCAGAACGCTCATGACCATGCTGTGTCAGACTCCCAACAAGCCTACAGAACGCTCATGACTATGCTGTGTCAGACCCCCAACAATCCTGCAGAACGCTCATGACCATGCTGTGTCAGACTCCCAACAAACCTGCAGAACACTCATGACCGTGCTGTGTCAGACTCCCAACAATCCTGCAGAACGCTTATGACCATGCTGTGTCAGACTCCCAACAAGCCTGCAGAACACTCATGACCATGCTGTGTCAGACCCCCAACAAGCCTGCAGAACACTCATGACCATGCTGTGTCAGACCCCCAACAAGCCTGCAGAACGCTCATGACCATGCTGTGTCAGACTCCCAACAAACCTGCAGAACACTCATGACCATGCTGTGTCAGACCCCCAACAAGCCTGCAGAACACTCATGACTATGCTGTGTCAGACTCCCAACAATCCTGCAGAACGCTTATGACCATGCTGTGTCAGACTCCCAACAAGCCTGCAGAACACTCATGACCATGCTGTGTCAGACTCCCAACAAGCCTGCAGAACGCTCATGACCATGCTGTGTCACTCCCAACAAGCCTGCAGAACACTCATGACCATGCTGTGTCACTCCCAACAAGCCTGCAGAACACTCATGACCATGCTGTGTCAGACCCCCAACAAGCCTGCAGAACACTCATGACCATGTTGTGTCAAACTCCCAACAAGCCTGCAGAACACTCATGACCATGCTGTGTCAGACTCCCAACAAACCTGCAGAACACTCATGACCATGCTGTGTCAGACTCACAACAAGCCTGCAGAACGCTCATGACCATGCTCTGTCACTCCCAACAAGCCTGCAGAACACTCATGACCATGCTGTGTCAGACCCCCAACAAGCCTGCAGAACGCTCATGACCATGCTGTGTCAGACTCCCAACAAGCCTGCAGAACACTCATTACCATGCTGTGTCAGACTCACAACAAGCCTGCAGAACACTCATGACCATGCTGTGTCACTCCCAACAAGCCTGCAGAACACTCATGACCATGCTGTGTCACTCCCAACAAGCCTGCAGAACGCTCATGACCATGTTGTGTCACACTCCCAACAAGCCTGCAGAACGCTCATGACCATGCTGTGTCAGACCCCAACAAGCCTGCAGAACGCTCATGACCATGCTGTGTCACTCCCAACAAGCCTGCAGAACACTCATGACCATGCTGTGTCACTCCCAACAAGCCTGCAGAACACTCATGACCATGCTGTGTCACTCCCAACAAGCCTGCAGAACACTCATGACCATGCTGTCACTCCCAACAGGCCTGCAGAACGCTCACCTCCAGTCAGGAGCTAGTCAGGGGTAAACAGTCCCAAAAGAACTTTTTCCACAGTTGAGGTTTAAACTCAAACCCATACCTCCCAGTCAGTGTTTTGTTGTACTGATTACTGTGCTGTGATGACTGGTACCATTTACAGTATTAATGGCTTTTCCTTGTAACAGTCTTGTCCCACTTTTTTGACTTCATGCAAATTGAGTTAAATCAAAGATGACAGTGCTTGAGAGTGTACTCTTTGTAGGGGTATCAGTTTGAGAATGTACTCTTTGTAGGGGTATCAGTTTGATGAAAAGATACATTCTCCAAAGGCAGTATTATCACCTGACACTTGATGTTTTTTGTTATCAAATGTTGTTTGCTGTGCAGATCTTTTAGCGTGAGAAGCTTCATATAGCAGCCACGCTGGATATTTTTTGTTATCAAAATGTTTACTGTGCAGATCTTTTAGGCGTGAGAAGCTTCATATAGCAGCCACGCTGGATATTTTTTGTTATCAAAATGTTTACTGTGCAGATCTTTTAGGCGTGAGAACTTCATATAGCAGCCACGCTGGATATTTTTTGTTATCAAAATGTTTACTGTGCAGATCTTTTAGACGTGATAAGCTTCATATAGCAGCCACGCTGGATATTTTTTGTTATCAAAATGTTTACTGTGCAGATCTTTAAAGCGTGATAAGCTTTCATATTGCAGCCACGTTGGATATTTTTTGTTATCAAAATGTTTACTGTGCAGATCTTTGAGACATGACAAGCTTCATATAGCAGCCTCGCCCTTGTTTGAATGTCATGCGTGGTGGCATATACTGGCAGGAACGGGTACCTATCTTTGTCTGCTGTTTGTGTGAGTATTTGTATTTTATTTATTTATTTGTTGGTCTTTTTTGTTTGTTTCTTTGCATGTGTGTGTATGTGTGTGTGTGTATGTGTGTGTGTGTGTGTGAGATGGGTCATAGTAGATTGTATTTTCTATACTTATTTGGTGTTTTTTGTTTGTTTGTTTTGTTGTTGTTATTTTCTAAGCAGGTGGAATGATAATAGATGTCTTGTGTGAAACTCATGCTTCTCTCTAATGGAGAGTGGGTCAGCGCATGTGTGTTAAAGTATATGAGTGTGGGGGGGGGGGATTGTGAGCTGCACGAGTGCATATATGTGTTTGAGCTTATTTGCTTGTGGAAATATGTGTTTGTGTGTGAGATGGTGAGAGAGGAGAAAAGAGAGACAGAGTGAGAGAGAAAGAAAGACACAGAGAGAGAGGATTGGCAAACTGAAAATGGCATTTATATTCTTATCACCCAATTCATTAATTGCAGTGGATTACAAACATTGTCATGTGACGTTTTCTCAAGGCAAATACAAATGTTATTCTTGTAGTATTGAATGTATGGTTGCAGTTGCTATCAGTCAGAACGTTTTGTTGATATTGCAGGACATACATGCGTTATACCATTCTCAACATGTCTCCTCAAGTCAAGGTAAGGTGTTTACCATCTTTTTCTTGTTTGAAATTAATAGAAAAAAGAATTAAGAAAATGGTGAATTTGTTCCTGTTCTTGAAAGATTTATCATCTTTTTCTAGTTTGAAAATATTAAAATGATGGTTAAGAAAATGGAGAATTTGTTCCCGTTCTTAAAAGTGTGTTTATTAGGATTGAAAATGTGGAAGAAGCAATTTTTATAACTGTAATAAACTTACAAACACAAACATGACCATATCACTGACTCTGTTGCTTGCTCTTGCTCTGCGTCGTGCATGTATTATTTTCTGTTTTTGTTGGTTTGTGGAAGTCATTGTATCTTGATGTCATTGTTTTACTGTCCCTTTGGATATGCTGACCTACACATAAATTGGTTTTGGCTGTCTTCCTGTAAATGTTTGGGCTGAAAATGACAAACTATTGAATGTGTATCATGGAGGAAGGTGGCAGGTTCAGGTATGAGTTGGGTTGATTCATTGTTGTAGGGTTTTAGTGCATGTATACATTTTTTTCTGTTCACTTATTTTTGTTTGTTAGTTGTTGGTTATTGTTTCTGTATTGTTTTGATTGATTTCATCAGAAAAGGGAAAATTACTTGTATACCTAATTACTTGATGAAGTATTTATAGATATGAAATTATTGTTGTGATTGATTTCATCAGAAAAGGGAAGATTACTTGTATACCTTATTACTTGATGAAGTATTTATAGATATGAAATTATTGTTGTGATTTATGTCATCAGAAAAGGGAAAATTACTTGTATACCTAATTACTTGATGAAGTATTTATAGATATGAAATTATTGTGGGGATTTATGTCATCAGAAAAGGGAAAATTACTTGTATACCTAATTACTTGATGAAGTATTTATAGATATGAAATTATTGTGGTGATTTATGTCATCAGAAAAGGGAAAATTACTTGTATACCTAATTACTTGATGAAGTATTTATATAGGGGGGTGCAAAAGTAGGTAAACAGTAAGTATCACGTCATTATTATAATGCTTAATTCCGCTCTCGATTAGAGTGTGTGAATACCGACAGCAAGCAGTTTGAGTATCTGAGGGATTAAGACTGTTGCTTGTTATTACATGTACATGCAATATTCATTTGTTTGTATAATAAATGCAATGAGTATTGTACATGTTTTCTTTTTTCATAACTGTATACCTACTTTTGCACCCCTCTGTAGATATGAAATTGTAATGAAATTCTGTACTGTGCATGTGTGTGTGTGTGTATTGTGTGGTGTGTGTGTGTGCATGTGCGCATGTGCGTGTGTGTGTGTATGCACTCGTGCGCGTATGTGCATGTGCATATGGTGATATATGTGTGTGTGTGCATGTGTATGTTTTAAATTTCTTTTTTTTTTCTTTCAGTTCCTGTTTGGGATCTGGCCCTACGTTAGTGTCCCCAATATGGCGCTGAGGACAAAGCTGAGTTAGGTCTTCACCATCGGTTGATCAACACTCCATTATCATCCATCAACCCGGCTGTTTCTTTTCTTCTCAGCACTTTTATTCCATTTCTTCACTCACTGCCTGGTGGGGGGGTTGGGAGCGGGGTAGGTGGACAGGGTAAGAGTAAGGGAGCTAAAGCTTTATCTATGCTTTAATCTTTTCCAAGTCCACCATCATATTCATTAGCAGAGCGTCAAGTGGTTTTGTTATCTGACCAAATGCAACCCATCTGTTGGTTTGGCAAACATATAACTAAAGATCTGTGGAGTGATAGCAAGAGGCAAGAGGCAGACCAAGAATTGTGGATTAATAGCAAGAGACAGATCAAGGAAGACATGAATTGACGGTGTAAGGGAGACCTTGACATCACAGCATTTCTTGTCTTCAGGCCTTTCAGCTCACTGCCAGTTATTAACTCTGTCTTCCCAAGATGGAAGAAGTGGTCAGATGAAAAATGATAAAAAGAAAATAACACTTTCACTCCCTCACCATGTCTGTCTGCTTACTGTAGGAGTTAACGGCTTTTGATGCTTTAACACTTTCCCTCCCTCACTGTGTCTGTCCACTTACTGTAGGAGTTAACGGCTGTTGATGCTTTAACACTTTCACTCCCTCACTGTGTCTGTCTACTTCCTGTAGGAGTTAACAGCTGTTGATGCTTTAACACTTTCCCTCCCTCACTGTGTCTGTCCACTTACTGTAGGAGTTAACGGCTGTTGATGCTTTAACACTTTTACTCCCTCACTGTGTCTGTCTACTTCCTGTAGGAGTTAACGGCTGTTGATGCTTTAACACTTTCACTCCCTCACTGTGTCTGTCTACTTCCTGTAGGAGTTAACAGCTGTTGATGCTTTAACACTTTCACTCCCTCACTGTGTCTGTCTACTTCCTGTAGGAGTTAACAGCTGTTGATGCTTTAACACTTTCACTCCCTCACTGTGTCTGTCTACTTCCTGTAGGAGTTAACAGCTGTTGATGCTTTAACACTTTCATTCCCTCACTATGACTGTCCACTTACTGTAGGAGTTAACGGCTGTTGATGCTTTAACACTTTCACTCCCTCACTATGTCTGTCCACTTACTGTAGGAGTTAACGGCTGTTGATGCTTTAACACTCACTCCCTCACTATGACTGTCCACTTACTGTAGGAGTTAACGGCCGTTGATGCTTTAACACTTTCACTCCCTCACTATGTCTGTCCATTTACTGTAGGAGTTAACGGCTGTTGATGCTTTAACACTTTCACTCCCTCACTATGTCTGTCCATTTACTGTAGGAGTTAACGGCCGTTGATGCTTTAACACTTTCACTCCCTCACTATGTCTGTCTGCTTACTGTAGGAGTTAACGGCCGTTGATGCTTTAACACTTTCACTCCCTCACTATGTCTGTCCACTTACTGTAGGAGTTAATGGCTGTTGATGCTTTAACACTTTCACTCCCTCACTATGACTGTCCACTTACTGTAGGAGTTAACGGCCATTGATGCTTTAACACTCACTCCCTCACTATGTCTGTCCACTTACTGTAGGAGTTAACGGCTGTTGATGCTTTAACACTCACTCCCTCACTATGACTGTCCACTTACTGTAGGAGTTAACGGCCGTTGATGCTTTAACACTTTCACTCCCTCACTATGTCTGTCTGCTTACTGTAGGAGTTAACGGCCGTTGATGCTTTAACACTTTCACTCCCTCACTATGTCTGTCCACTTACTGTAGGAGTTAACGGCCGTTGATGCTTTAACACTTTCACTCCCTCACTATGTCTGTCCACTTACTATAGGAGTTAACGGCCGTTGATGCTTTAACACTTTCACTCCCTCACTATGTCTGTCCACTTCCTGTAGGAGCTGATGGCTGTTGATGCTTTAACACTTTCACTCCCTCACTATGACTGTCCACTTACTGTAGGAGTTAACGGCCGTTGATGCTTTAACACTTTCACTCCCTCACCGTATCCATCAACTTTAAGCGTAGGTTGAGAAAGTGAAAGGATTGCAGCATTGGTTGGCAGGAAACTGGTGGGTAGAGTGAGAGAAAGGGGTAACACAAAATGTCACCATTATGGAGTGTGAAACAAAAAATGTTTCCATTGGAGTGGAAAGGCAAGGAGGGATATTTCATGGATCTGATCAGTGTGCTTTTTTTCTTGATGATCAGAAGTTGAGATGGGGAGATTGAACATCAACTGTTTCTATTTGGCTGTTTTGCTCCATATATGTTGATGGGGAGATTGAACATCAACTGTTTCTATTTGGCTGTTTTGCTCCATATATGTTGATGGGGAGATTGAACATCAACTGTTTCTATTTGGGCTGTTTTGCTCCACATATGTTTTGATTTTCCATGGATTCAACAAGTGGGATATGCTTTAAAATAGAAGTTTGAGGTGGAAAGGTGGGAGATTGTAGGTATAATTTCGAAGAGAATTCTGTTCCTGTTGGGTCACCAATATATTATGGATTCAAGCTGTGTGTTTTTTATTTTAAAAGTTCAGGATAGGAGGTTGGGATCCAAATTCTGAGTGATTAGTAGTTTTGGATTCCTTCATTGATTTTTTTCATGGATTCAACCAGTGCATTTTTAAAAATAATTATTTCAAAATAAAAGCTTTTCTTTTTAATCAGTTTTGACTTTATGGATTCAGCCAATGTGTTTTCATGATTTATAGTTTTGAGGGGCAGCCTGATATGGTTGTTTAATTAAAAAGATTAAACTGTGATCTTTGTGCCATGTGTGTACTGATAAGGTTGTATCGGTGCTCCATCAGCACCCTGGCCCTGTAGTGAAGAATCTGTGTACTGATAATGTTGTATATCGTACGTATCGGTACTCCATCAGCACCTGGCCCTGTAGTGAAGAATCTGTGTACTGATAAGGTTGTATATCGTACGTATCAGTACTCCATCAGCACCTGGCCCTGTAGTGAAGAATCTGTGTACTGATAATGTTGTATATCGTACGTATCAGTACTCCATCAGCACCTGGCCCTGTAGTGAAGAATCTGTGTACTGATAATGTTGTATATCGTACGTATCAGTACTCCATCAGCACCTGGCCCTGTAGTGAAGAATCTGTGTACTGATAAGGTTGTATATCGTACGTATCAGTACTCCATCAGCACCTGGCCCTGTAGTGAAGAATCTGTGTACTGATAAGGTTGTATATCATACGTATCGGTACTCCATCAGCAACCTGGCCCTGTAGTGAAGAATCTGTGTACTGATAATGTTGTATATCGTACGTATCAGTACTCCATCAGCACCTGGCCCTGTAGTGAAGAATCTGTGTATTGATAATGTTGTATATCGTACGTATCGGTACTCCATCAGCAACCTGGCCCTGTAGTGAAGAATCTGTGTACTGATAATGTTGTATATCGTACGTATCAGTACTCCATCAGCACCTGGCCCTGTAGTGAAGAATCTGTGTATTGATAAGGTTGTATATCGTACGTATCAGTACTCCATCAGCACCTGGCCCTGTAGTGAAGAATCTGTGTATTGATAAGGTTGTATATCATACGTATCGGTACTCCATCAGCAACCTGGCCCTGTAGTGAAGAGAACCAAATAGTTAAACATCTATTGCCGCAACATCACCTCTGTCAAGTGGAGCGACAGAAGGTATTGCTGACCATGACACTGCAGACCACCAACCTCCATGGAACTGGCAGGAATGGAGAAAAAATGGTCACAGTCATTGCCAGGTGTGGCCTGATCTTGTAGATGGGGAAAAAATGAAAGAAGAAAAAGATAGTATAGCATTGAAAGTGGACTGTTTCTGTGTGTGTTAATTTGAAGTGAGTAAATTAATGATTGTCATGTGCAGGAATTCATGTTGTGTCATGTTCACAATTCGTTTTTGTTCTGCTTTTTATTATCGTTTTTTTTTTTTAGTGTTTGTTAAAGTATTTTTATTTTTTCTTAATCTAAGTCATATTAATTCTTTATAATGGTTTGGTGTTTTACATATATATATGTATAGGTGTATTTTGTACAGGAAACTGTGTGTTGCGTTTTGTGTTAAAGTTTGCAGTTTATCTGAAAAAATATATATTTCCAAGAAAAGGCTTTCAGTGTAGGGTCTGCATTTCTTAGAATTTTAAGATAAGTTTGTGATTTTGTGTGTGTGTGGAGAGAGAGAGAGAGAGAGAGAATGGGGGGAGGGAGCGAGAGGGCTTTATGTTAGCTGTTTCTATGCAGACTCCAACTATTTGGCAAATTATTTTTTTTATCATTTTTGTTTTTGTACACCTGGCACTTGACATCGGTTTGTTTTGTAGTAGTCAACATGTATTAGTTATCATACAATTCTTTCCTGTTCTTCTTTAATGTTGTATGTCTTGTTGTTCATCGCTTTCATCATAGCATTAAGTATATGGGTTGACATGTATTTGCTGTACATGTATTTGTATGTCTTGTTGTTGATCACTTTCATCATAGCATTAAGTATAGGGGTTGACATGTATTTGCTGTACACGTGTTTGTATGTCTTGTTGTTCATCACTTTCATCATAGCATTAAGTATATGGGTTGACATGTATTTGCTGTACACGTGTTTGTATGTCTTGTTGTTCATCACTTTCATCATAGCATTAAGTATATGGGTTGACATGTATTTGCTGTACACGTGTTTGTATGTCTTGTTGTTGATCACTTTCATCATAGCATTAAGTATAGGGGTTGACATGTATTTGCTGTACACGTGTTTGTATGTCTTGTTGTTCATCACTTTCATCATAGCATTAAGTATATGGGTTGACATGTATTTGCTGTACACGTGTTTGTATGTCTTGTTGTTGATCACTTTCATCATAGCATTAAGTATAGGGGTTGACATGTATTTGCTGTACACGTGTTTGTATGTCTTGTTGTTCATCACTTTCATCATAGCATTAAGTATATGGGTTGACATGTATTTGCTGTACACGTGTTTGTATGTCTTGTTGTTGATCACTTTCATCATAGCATTAAGTATAGGGGTTGACATGTATTTGCTGTACACGTGTTTGTATGTCTTGTTGTTCATCACTTTCATCATAGCATTAAGTATATGGGTTGACATGTATTTGCTGTACACGTGTTTGTATGTCTTGTTGTTCATCGCTTTCATCATAGCATTAAGTATATGGGTTGACATGTATTTGCTGTACATGTGTTTGTATGTCTTGTTGTTCATCACTTTCATCATAGCATTAAGTATATGGGTTGACATGTATTTGCTGTACACATGTTCACCCTGGGCTTGTATGCTTTAGTTTTAGTGAAGCTCTTAGGGCTTTTCTGAGGTGAGGCATGCTGCACAGTTTGTCATTTTATTTGCTTGTCTAATGAAAGAACAGTTCTGTACATACATGCATTTTTTAGAATGACTATATTGTGTCTATGACCTGTGTTAAATTTCCATTGTGTGGGCAGCCATATGTCTCTTGGTTTGTTTATCTCCATTTCTGGAGGTGTTAATTCTTTATTTTGTCTCATTGCTGAGCACTGCTTTTGGGTGCACTTCCTAATTAGTATTACCATCATAGTGGCTGAGTTTAACTTTATATACGACACGTCTGTGTATATTCTTGTATGTGTGTGTGTGCACGCACGCTTGCTTTCAGCATTACTTAGCTGTTAGCATTGTTTGTATATGCAGCCAGGTGTGTGCTGGTACATAATTTGATGTTGATTATTTTTAAGTATACATGTAATAGTGTTTTAGATAACATCCTGTATAATCAGGACTTGTTTCAGATAATATCTAACATAACAACAGTTATACAATCAAAATTCCATATAATTTGCTAAATAACCACAGCTATATAGACTGGCTATATGTAAAAAAAAGATACAACTATTATAACAAATGTTGATAACTACAATAACTGTGTGACAATATGTTTGTTATAAGAGAAATGGATACTTGTTATGTGTGACACTGATTCCTGTTTTGTATAATAATAAGATATGCTTGTTATAAAAGATACTGATTTTTTTTTATGTGACAATACGTTATGAAAGATTTTTATTGTTATTTTGTGAACAAATATGTTATGAAAGAAGGTTATTTTTTTGTATGACAATAGTTTTTATAAAGTATATTGGTTATTGTTTTATGTGAGATGGTTTGTTATGAAATATAAAAATTATTATTATTTTGTGTGACAATATGTTTGTTATGGAAGATTTTATAAAATTTGATTAATATTTTGGTTGACAATAAGCTAGTTTGTTATAAAAAAAATTTGATTATTATTTTGTGACATTGTTTGTTATAAATGATTGACTTCTGATTTGTGTACCATTACGTTTGCTTTAAAAAATATTGATTGTTGTTTTGTGTATCAGTATGTTTGCTGTGAAAGATATGATTTTGTGTGATAGTAAGATGTGTTTGTTATAAAACTGTCCACTGCTATTTTGTGTGACAGTGTGTATGTTGGAAAAGATATGTATTATTATTA
>JAPXFY010000021.1:73007220-73074720 GCA_030674185.1 Monoplex corrugatus | reverse complement strand
GCATGACAGGGCTGTACTTGGATTGAGACTGCGTGACAGGGCTGTACTTGGACTGAGACTGCATGACAGGGCTGTATTTGGACTGAGACTGCATGACAGGGCTGTACTTGGATTGAGACTGCGTGACAGGGCTGTACTTGGACTGAGACTGCGTGACAGGGCTGTACTTGGATTGAGACTGCGTGATAGGGCTGTATTGGACTGAGACTGCGTGACAGGGCTGTACTTGGACTGAGACTGCATGACAGGGCTGTACTTGGATTGAGACTGCGTGACAGGGCTGTACTTGGACTGAGACTGCATGACAGGGCTGTATTTGGACTGAGACTGCATGACAGGGCTGTACTTGGATTGAGACTGCGTGACAGGGCTGTACTTGGACTGAGACTGCGTGACAGGGCTGTACTTGGATTGAGACTGCGTGATAGGGCTGTATTGGACTGAGACTGCGTGACAGGGCTGTACTTGGACTGAGACTGCATGACAGGGCTGTATTGGACTGAGACTGCATGACAGGGCTGTACTTGGACTGAGACTGCGTGACAGGGCTGTATTGGACTGAGACTGCGTGACAGGGCTGTACTTGGACTGAGACTGCGTGACAGGGCTGTACTTGGACTGAGACTGCGTGACAGGGCTGTACTTGGATTGAGACTGCATGACAGGGCTGTACTTGGATTGAGACTGCGTGACAGGGCTGTATTGGACTGAGACTGCATGACAGGGCTGTACTTGGACTGAGACTGCATGACAGGGCTGTACTTGGACTGAGACTGCGTGACAGGGCTGTACTTGGACTGAGACTGCGTGACAGGGCTGTACTTGGACTGAGACTGCGTGACAGGGCTGTACTTGGACTGAGACTGCATGACAGGGCTGTACTTGGATTGAGACTGCGTGATAGGGCTGTATTGGACTGAGACTGCGTGACAGGGCTGTACTTGGACTGAGACTGCATGACAGGGCTGTATTGGACTGAGACTGCATGACAGGGCTGTACTTGGACTGAGACTGCGTGACAGGGCTGTACTTGGATTGAGACTGCGTGACAGGGCTGTACTTGGACTGAGACTGCGTGACAGGGCTGTACTTGGACTGAGACTGCGTAACAGGGCTGTACTTGGATTGAGACTGCGTGACAGGGCTGTACTTGGACTGAGACTGCGTAACAGGGCTGTACTTGGATTGAGACTGCGTGACAGGGCTGTACTGTGTGCTACTTTCATGACGTATCCTGGCATCAACTAGGTCCAAGAGATACCAGCATGTTGGTCAGGAGCAACAGCCTCCATGATATGTCCACAGAGTGGTTAACACTTGACTGCATGGTCCCAGCCTTACCAATAAGCCTACAAGCCACAACATGGTCGACTCTAGACAGCAGCTGGTCAGTGCTAAAACAAATAATTTTTTCGGTCATGGGGGTTCAAATCCATAATCTCCCATTCAGTAATCTGTTGCAGTAAGAATTTCACCATGTTGACTGGTGGGTGTCTGTTTCAGACAGTTGACTGTGTGAGTGAAATGGAGCTGGTAAAAAAAACCATAGCTTGTAGGATTCTCTGTGATGGATGTGATTGTGTGGAGCGAGTTGGAAGAGTTTAAACTCTTTGACTCCTTCGCCCTGTCCACCAGTTCCCTGCATGAAGTTTTTGGTTTACTGTCATGGCTGATTTTGCAGGACGTTGGTAGACATCAAAACCAACAGATTATGGGGATTGTAATAAATCTAAATTGTTGCATAAATCATTCACAGTATTGTGCTCACAGTTTTAACAGTTTTAACGTTTCTAATTTTATGGTTTATTATCGTGTAGCTGCCCCTACTTGTGGTGGGACAACAGCAACAGTTTATCCATGGAAATAGGAATGTGCATTTTGAACAGTTGTTTCAGTATGTGTCTACTGCCTGAAAAGAAATGAGACCAAGAAAAGTACGGGATGTAAGCAAAATGGGTGGTAGATGGTAGATTGTTGAAAATGTGTGCGATCCTTTGTTGCTTGCCACGAAGAGTTTGTTTTGACTTTTCTGTCTTGATCAAGTGACACTTCAACATCATGGTCAGCTGTTTAATCAAAAATTTTATATTGTGATGATTATAATGATGATGATATATATAATTTATGATAACTTTAATGATTTTTATAACACAAACATATGTTCTCCATGTCAAATCCTGCTCATTGCACTTTACATAGATAAAAAGAATACAAATGATGATGATGAATTATATTTAATCAGCTGTGACCTCAAAATGCATAACAAATCAACTGACTTTTCAGCAACATGTTCATTTGATCTGCTACCAGCTCAACGTTCTGATCTTATGAGACATCAGCATCCAGGTCATCTGGTCAGTTGGCATTCAGCATCATGGTCATTTGATCAGATAAGACAACATGATGATTAGCTGGTCAATGAGCATTCAGCATCATGGTCATTTGATCAGAAAAGACATGATCATTAGCTGGTCAGTTGGCATTCAGCATCATGGTCATTTGATCAGATAAGATGATGATTAGCTAGTCAGTAAGCATTCAGCATCATGGTCATTTGATCAGAAAAGACATGATCATTAGCTGGTCAGTTGGCATTCAGCATCATGGTCATTTGATCAGAAAAGACATGATCATTAGCTGGTCAATTGGCATTCAGCATCATGGTCATTTGATCAGAAAAGACATGATCATTAGCTGGTCAATTGGCATTCAGCATCATGGTCATTTGATCAGAAAAGACATGATCATTAGCTGGTCAGTTGGCATTCAGCATCATGGTCATTTGATCAGAAAAGACATGATCATTAGCTGGTCAGTTGGCATTCAGCATCATGGTCATTTGATCAGAAAAGACATGATCATTAGCTGGTCAGTTGGCATTCAGCATCATGGTCATTTGATCAGATAAGATGATCATTAGCTAGTCAGTAAGCATTCAGCATCATGGTCATTTGATCAGATAAGACATGATGATTAGCTGGTCAGTAAGCATTCAGCATCATGGTCATTTGATCAGATAAGACATGATGATTATCTGGTCAGTTGGCATTCAGCATCATGGTCATTTGATCAGATAAGACAACATGATGATTAGCTGGTCAATGAGCATTCAGCATCATGGTCATTTGATCAGATAAGACGACATGATCATTAGCTGGTCAGTTGGCATTCAGCATCATGGTCATTTGATCAGATAAGACAACATGATGATTAGCTGGTCAGTAAGCATTCAGCACCATGGTCATTTGATCAGATAAGACAACATGATGATTAGCTGGTCAATGAGCATTCAGCATCATGGTCATTTGATCAGATAAGATGATGATTAGCTGGTCAGTTGGCATTCAGCATCATAATCATTTGTTCAGATAAGACAACATGATGATTAGCTGGTCAGTAAGCATTCAGCATCATGGTCATTTGATCAGATAAGACAACATTATGATTAGCTGGTCAGTTGGCATTCAGCATCATGGTCATTTGATCAGATAAGATGATTAGCTGGTCAGTTGGCATTCAGCATCATGGTCATTTGATCAGATAAGATGATCAGCTGGTCAGTTGGCATTCAGCATCATGGTCATTTGATCAGATAAGACATGATGATTAGCTGGTCAATAAGCATTCAGCATCATGGTCATTTGATCAGATAAGACAACATGATCATTAGCTGGTCAATAAGCATTCAGCATCATGGTCATTTGATCAGATAAGACACAACATGATGATTAGATGGTCAATAAACATTCATAGCATGGGCAGTTGATCAGATAAGACAACGTGATGATTAGATGGTCAATAAGCATTCAGCATCATGGTCATTTGATCAGATAAGACAACATGATGATTAGATGGTCAATAAACATTCAGTAGCATGGCCAGTTGATGAGATAAGACAACATGATGATTAGATGGTCAATAAACATTCAGTACCATGGCCAGTTGATCAGATAAGACAACATGATGATTAGCTGGTCAATAAACAATCTGTAGCATGGCCAGTTGATCAGCCAACACATCAACAACACCATAATCAGTAAGCTGACATTTCTAAATCCTGTTCATTGTATCAACTGACATTGACCATCATGATCACTGATATGTTGGCCACACCATTTCATTCAGTGTTATCTGCCCATCCGTGGCATTTTCTTGTGATCTCATTTACTTTTTTCTTCTGTTTAAATAATTTTCACTGTTTATTTTGTACGGTTTGATCCAGTAAAAGCTCAAAGACACTTGCTACATTTCCAGTTGTACTTTTGTGATGAAGATATTGCATTTTTGTTGACAAAAAAGGTGCACAATTGTGTTGTTATTAACAGCCGAGAGAAATATGAAAGGGTAATGACAGGAGTTACAGCCATTGCAAGAACTTATGGAATATTTGTGTGTGAGAGACAAGTGGTGATGATGGTGGATGTGCTTGTGCACGCACGTTTTCAAATTATAGTGATACTGCGCATTTCCACGTAGTTAATTCCTTTGTAAAACAATTTCGGTGAAGATTATTGACAGAAAATCAGTACATATGAAATAACATCTTGGAATGCCTGGCTTTCGTTCATTTGGCTCACTTTTAACCCTTTGACTTCTGCACCCTATCCACCAACTGCAAAAACTTAACCCTTTGACTCCCTCACCCTATCCACCAGCTTCCTGCAGGAAGCTGGTGGATAGGGTGAGGGAGTCAAAGGGTTAAGTTTTTGCTCTGCAAGCAAGGTTGACGATGCCGGATACTGATGGACAAGGTGCAAGAGTCAAAGGGTTAAGGATTGTATTTAAAAAAAGACATTACCTTGGTGGAATGTTATGTGTGTATGTTGTGTGCATATATGTGTGTGTGTGTTAATATATGATTTTATTTGTGGTTGTTGTTGTGGATACTAATGCATATTCTACTGTTGTATGATTTTCTGTTCATTTTCAAACCACACGATGTGATGTGATTGGACCTACTTGCATGCTTTTTTTTTTTATGGATGTGAAATTGTGCCTCTGATTATTTAAAGTTTTATTTCAGATGTGGTTAAAGAGTTTGTTATATGTGAACTGCAGGCACATATTTCTAACATAAAAAAAAAAAAAAACTTGCTCCCTGGATTCTGAAGCTAGCACTGCAGCAGATGTGTTTGGTTTATGTTCTTTTTGTGTCACATATTTCAAGAATCAAAGAGCTGTGTTTTTTTTCTGTTTATAAAGCAGCTGTTACTAATAATTATGTGAATGTTTTGGTATTGTATGTTTTGTATCATTGTTGTTGTTTTTTCTGTTGGTATAGTTTGTTTGGTTTTGATATGTTATTTTGTTTTAAGTGATAACATTCATGTTGTCATTATTTTGAAGCATTTTCTCTTGTTTGTTGTGTGTGTGTGTTTCAGTGTTGTTGTTTTTTCCAGAACCGCCATCATTTTTATGTCTTCAACTTGCTAGCTGACTCTTGATAAGAGCCAAAGACTCGAGGTCTGTTATCCTAAGTTAATCCCTGCTTGTAGCTAGGAAGACGGCTTGTCCACTGTCCATCTGAAAGCTCCAGTCATTCTGGTGGTGTCAGCTGGCTGCCGTTCTTCTCCCTCCCACACACCGTCCTATTTCAAGGTCTTGCCAGCGCATAAAGTTTTGTACAGGCTCACGAATTCTGCCAGATTTTTATTGTCAGATATGGATGAAGTGTGTGTGGAATTGTTCAGATGTGATGAATACCTCCTGGACATACTTTAAACAGAATTTTTATATGATCATACCCGTTTTAGAAAGGCTTTTTTCCAACATCCAATAACAGGTGCTGAAAAACGTATGCATATTTAAAAAATGAGACATATATTTCAAAAGTATGTATAGTGTATATAGCTGTTGACATTAGACAGATTTTTCACTGTTATTGTTGTCACTGTTAGTGTCATGTGTCCGTGGTCATCTGACAACTTATGTGCTGACTTTTTATCATCAGTATCGTGTGTCCATGGTCATCTGTATGTGCTGACTTGTTATCATCAGTATCGTGTGTCCATGGTCATCTGTATGTGCTGACTTGTTATCATCAGTATCGTGTGTCCGTGGTCATCTGTATGTGCTGACTTGTTATCATCAGTATCATGTGTCCGTGGTCATCTGTATGTGCTGACTTGTTATCATCAGTAACGTGTGTCCATGGTCATCTGTATGTGCTGACTTGTTATCATCAGTATCGTGTGTCCGTGGTCATCTGTATGTGCTGACTTGTTATCATCAGTATCGTGTGTCCATGGTCATCTGACAATGTATGTGCTGACTTGTTATCATCAGTATCGTGTGTCCGTGGTCATCTGTATGTGCTGACTTGTTATCATCAGTATCGTGTGTCCATGGTCATCTGACAATGTAATGTGCCTGACTTGTTATGTATCATCAGTATCGTGTGTCCATGGTCATCTGTATGTGCTGACTTGTTATCATCAGTATCGTGTGTCTGTGGTCATCTGACAATGTATGTGCTGACTTGTTATCATCAGTATCGTGTGTCCATGGTCATCTGACAATTTATGTGCTGACTTGTTATCATCAGTATCGTGTGTCCATGGTCATCTGTATGTGCTGACTTGTTATCATCAGTATCATGTGTCCATGGTCATCTGTATGTGCTGACTTGTTATCATCAGTATCATGTGTCCGTGGTCATCTGTATGTGCTGACTTGTTATCATCAGTATCTGTGTCCATGGTCATCTGACAATGTATGTGCTGACTTGTTATCATCAGTATCGTGTGTCCATGGTCATCTGTATGTGCTGACTTGTTATCATCAGTATCGTGTGTCCATGGTCATCTGACAATATATGTGCTGACTTGTTATCATCAGTATTGTGTGTCCATGGTCATCTGTATGTGCTGACTTGTTATCATCAGTATCGTGTGTCCATGGTCATCTGTATGTGCTGACTTGTTATCATCAGTATCGTGTGTCCGTGTCATCTGACAATGTATGTGCTGACTTGTTATCATCAGTATCGTGTGTCCGTGGTCATCTGACAATGTATGTGCTGACTTGTTATCATCAGTATCGTGTGTCCATGGTCATTGACAATGTATGTGCTGACTTGTTATCATCAGTATCGTGTGTCCGTGGTCATCTGTATGTGCTGACTTGTTATCATCAGTATCGTGTGTCCATGGTCATCTGTATGTGCTGACTTGTTATCATCAGTATTGTGTATCCGTGGTCATCTGTATGTGCTGACTTGTTATCATCAGTATCGTGTGTCCATGGTCATCTGTATGTGCTGACTTGTTATCATCAGTATCGTGTGTCCATAGTCATCTGTATGTGCTGACTTGTTATCATCAGTATCGTGTGTCCATGGTCATCTGTATGTGCTGACTTGTTATCATCAGTATCATGTGTCCGTGGTCATCTGTATGTGCTGACTTGTTATCATCAGTATCGTGTGTCCATGGTCATCTGTATGTGCTGACTTGTTATCATCAGTATCGTGTGTCCATGGTCATCTGACAATGTATGTGCTGACTTGTTATCATCAGTATCGTGTGTCCGTGGTCATCTGACAATGTATGTGCTGACTTGTTGTCATCAGTATCGTGTGTCCATGGTCATCTGTATGTGCTGACTTGTTATCATCAGTATCGTGTGTCCATGGTCATCTGTATGTGCTGACTTGTTATCAGTATCGTGTGTCCGTGGTCATCTGACAATGTATGTGCTGACTTGTTATCATCAGTATCATGTGTCCATGGTCATCTGTATGTGCTGACTTGTTATCATCAGTATCGTGTGTCCGTGGTCATCTGACAATGTATGTGCTGACTTGTTATCATCAGTATCATGTGTCCATGGTCATCTGACAATGTATGTGCTGACTTGTTATCATCAGTATCGTGTGTCCATGGTCATCTGACAATGTATGTGCTGACTTGTTATCATCAGTATTGTGTGTCCATGGTCATCTGACAATGTATGTGCTGACTTGTTATCATCAGTATCGTGTGTCCATGGTCATCTGACAATGTATGTGCTGACTTGTTATCATCAGTATCGTGTGTCCGTGGTCATCTGACAATGTATGTGCTGACTTGTTATCATCAGTATGGTGTGTCCATGGTCATCTGTATGTGCTGACTTGTTATCATCAGTATCATGTGTCCATGGTCATCTGTATGTGCTGACTTGTTATCATCAGTATCGTGTGTCTGTGGTCATCTGTATGTGCTGACTTGTTATCATCAGTATCGTGTGTCTGTGGTCATCTGTATGTGCTGACTTGTTATCATCAGTATCGTGTGTCTGTGGTCATCTGTATGTGCTGACTTGTTATCATCAGTATCGTGTGTCCATGGTCATCTGACAATGTATGTGCTGACTTGTTATCATCAGTATCGTGTGTCCATGGTCATCTGTATGTGCTGACTTGTTATCATCAGTATCGTGTGTCCGTGGTCATCTGACAATGTATGTGCTGACTTGTTATCATCAGTATTGTGTGTCCGTGGTCATCTGACAATGTATGTGCTGACTTGTTATCATCAGTATCGTGTGTCCATGGTCATCTGTATGTGCTGACTTGTTATCATCAGTATCGTGTGTCCATGGTCATCTGGCAATGTATGTGCTGACTTGTTATCATCAGTATCGTGTGTCCGTGGTCATCTGTATGTACTGACTTGCTATCATCAGTATCGTGTGTCCATGGTCATCTGACAATTTATGTGCTGACTTGTTATCATCAATCACAATCATATCCAGTCTTAAAAGTCTTTGATTTGGTGGTAAAAGTGTGTGTGTGTGTTCTTGTGAAAGATGGTCTCTGTTGCAGGTACACTCGAATTGTTTTGGGTTAGTGAAAATCCTGCAATTTCTATCCATTTCCATTAGTGGATATGAATGGTCCACCCATGTTTGTGACAGTGATTTTATTAATTTTAATAGACTAGCTGTTGCATTTCATGGAGTCCAGAGTCCAGATCATATGTCTTTAGTTCAGTCCTGGCTCACTGTTTGAAAACCATTCCTTTTCCTTGTGAATGTGTCAATCCTTGTGGCGCTGTTTGATTTGGTACCTCTGTCCCTTCTGTCATCCATGAAGTAAGCAACAGTTATTCTGTGGACACTTGTTATGTCTGTGTTGTTTGATTTGGAACCTGTCCCTTCTGTCATCCATGAAGTAAGCAACAGTTATTCTGTGGACACTTGTTTTGTCTGTGTTGTTTGATTTGGTACCTCTGTCCCTTCTGTCATCCATGAAGTAAGCAACAGTTATTCTGTGGACACTATCGTTATGTCTGTGTTGTTTGATTTGGTACTCTGTCCCTTCAGTCATCCATGAAGTAAGCAACAGTTATTCTGTGGACACTTTCGTTATGTCTGTGTTGTTTGATTTGGAACCTGTCCCTTCTGTCATCCATGAAGTAAGCAACAGTTATTCTGTGGACACTTGTTATGTCTGTGTTGTTTGATTTGGTACCTCTGTCCCTTCTGTCATCCATGAAGTAAGCAACAGTTATTCTGTGGACACTATCGTTATGTCTGTGTTGTTTGATTTGGTACCTCTGTCCCTTCTGTCATCCATGAAGTAAGCAACAGTTATTCTGTGGACACTCTTCGTTATGTCTGTGTTGTTTGATTTGGAACCTGTCCCTTCTGTCATCCATGAAGTAAGCAACAGTTATTCTGTGGACACTTGTTATGTCTGTGTTGTTTGATTTGGAACACTGTCCCTTCTGTCATCCATGAAGTAAGCAACAGTTATTCTGTGGACACTTGTTATGTCTGTGTTGTTTGATTTGGTAACCTCTCCCTTCTGTCATCCATGAAGTAAGCAACAGTTATTCTGTGGACACTTTCGTTATGTCTGTGTTGTTTGATTTGGTACCCCTGTCCCTTCTGCCATCCATGAAGTAAGCAACAGTTATTCTGTGGACACTTGTTATGTCTGTGTTGTTTGATTTGGAACCTGTCCCTTCTGTCATCCATGAAGTAAGCAACAGTTATTCTGTGGACACTTGTTATGTCTGTGTTGTTTGATTTGGAACCTCTGTCCCTTCTGTCATCCATGAAGTAAGCAACAGTTATTCTGTGGACACTTGTTATGTCTGTGTTGTTTGATTTGGTACCTCTGTCCCTTCTGTCATCCATGAAGTAAGCAACAGTTATTCTGTGGACACTTGTTTATGTCTGTGTTGTTTGATTTGGAACCTCTGTCCCTTCTGTCATCCATGAAGTAAGCAACAGTTATTCTGTGGACACTTGTTATGTCTGTGTTGTTTGATTTGGTACCCTGTCCCTTCTGTCATCCATGAAGTAAGCAACAGTTATTCTGTGGACACTTGTTATGTCTGTGTTGTTTGATTTGGATACCTCTGTCCCTTCTGTCATCCATGAAGTAAGCAACAGTTATTCTGTGGACACTTGTTATGTCTGTGTTGTTTGATTTGGAACCTGTCCCTTCTGTCATCCATGAAGTAAGCAACAGTTATTCTGTGGACACTTGTTATGTTGTGTTGTTTGATTTGGAACCTATCCCTTCTGTCATCCATGAAGTAAGCAACAGTTATTCTGTGGACACTTGTTATGTCTGTGTTGTTTGATTTGGTACCTGTCCCTTCTGTCATCCATGAAGTAAGCAACAGTTATTCTGTGGACACTTGTTATGTCTGTGTTGTTTGATTTGGAACCTGTCCCTTCTGTCATCCATGAAGTAAGCAACAGTTATTCTGTGGACACTTGTTATGTCTGTGTTGTTTGATTTGGTACCTTTCCCTTCTGTCATCCATGAAGTAAGCAACAGTTATTCTGTGGACACTTTCGTTATGTCTGTGTTGTTTGATTTGGTACCTGTCCCTTCTGTCATCCATGAAGTAAGCAACAGTTATTCTGTGGACACTTGTTATGTCTGTGTTGTTTGATTTGGAACCTGTCCCTTCTGTCATCCATGAAGTAAGCAACAGTTATTCTGTGGACACTTGTTATGTCTGTGTTGTTTGATTTGGAACCTGTCCCTTCTGTCATCCATGAAGTAAGCAACAGTTATTCTGTGGACACTTTGTTATGTCTGTGTTGTTTGATTTGGAACCTATCCCTTCTGTCATCCATGAAGTAAGCAACAGTTATTCTGTGGACACTTGTTATGTCTGTGTTGTTTGATTTGGTACCTGTCCCTTCTGTCATCCATGAAGTAAGCAACAGTTATTCTGTGGACACTTGTTATGTCTGTGTTGTTTGATTTGGAACCTGTCCCTTCTGTCATCCATGAAGTAAGCAACAGTTATTCTGTGGACACTTGTTTATGTCTGTGTTGTTTGATTTGGAACCTGTCCCTTCTGTCATCCATGAAGTAAGCAACAGTTATTCTGTGGACACTTGTTATGTCTGTGTTGTTTGATTTGGAACCTGTCCCTTCTGTCATCCATGAAGTAAGCAACAGTTATTCTGTGGACACTTGTTATGTCTGTGTTGTTTGATTTGGACCTGTCCCTTCTGTCATCCATGAAGTAAGCAACAGTTATTCTGTGGACACTTGTTATGTCTGTGTTGTTTGATTTGGAACCTCTGTCCCTTCTGCATCCATGAAGTAAGCAACAGTTATTCTGTGGACACTTGTTATGTCTGTGTTGTTTGATTTGGAACCTGTCCCTTCTGTCATCCATGAAGTAAGCAACAGTTATTCTGTGGACACTTGTTATGTCTGTGTTGTTTGATTTGGTACCTGTCCTTCTGTCATCCATGAAGTAAGCAACAGTTATTCTGTGGACACTTGTTATGTCTGTGTTGTTTGATTTGGTACCTCTTCCCTTCTGTCATCCATGAGTAAGCAACGTTATTCTGTGGACACTTGTTATGTCTGTGTTGTTTGATTTGGAACTGTCCCTTCTGTCATCTGAGTAAGCACAGTTATTGGACACTTGTTTTGTCTGTGTTGTTTGATTTGGTACCTGTCCCTTCTGCCATCCATGAAGTAAGCAACAGTTATTCTGTGGACACTTGTTTTGTCTGTGTTGTTTGATTTGGTACCTGTCCCTTCTGCATCCATGAAGTAAGCAACAGTTATTCTGTGGACACTTGTTATGTCTGTGTTGTTTGATTTGGTACCTATCCCTTCTGTCATCCATGAAGTAAGCAACAGTTATTCTGTGGACACTTGTTATGTCTGTGTTGTTTGATTTGGACCTGTCCCTTCTGTCATCCATGAAGTAAGCAACAGTTATTCTGTGGACACTTGTTATGTCTGTGTTGTTTGATTTGGTACCTGTCCCTTCTGTCATCCATGAAGTAAGCAACAGTTATTCTGTGGACACTTGTTATGTCTGTGTTGTTTGATTTGGTACCTGTCCCTTCTGTCATCCATGAAGTAAGCAACAGTTATTCTGTGGACACTTGTTATGTCTGTGTTGTTTGATTTGGTACCTGTCCCTTCTGTCATCCATGAAGTAAGCGACAGTTATTCTGTGGACACTTGTTATGTCTGTGTTGTTTGATTTGGTACCTGTCCCTTCTGTCATCCATGAAGTAAGCAACAGTTATTCTGTGGACACTATCGTTATGTCTGTGTTGTTTGATTTGGTAACCTGTCCCTTCTGTCATCCATGAAGTAAGCAACAGTTATTCTGTGGACACTTGTTATGTCTGTGTTGTTTGATTTGGTACCTGTCCCTTCTGTCATCCATGAAGTAAGCAACAGTTATTCTGTGGACACTTGTTATGTCTGTGTTGTTTGATTTGGTACCTGTCCCTTCTGTCATCCATGAAGTTAGCAACAGTTATTCTGTGGACACTTGTTATGTCTGTGTTGTTTGATTTGGTACCTGTCCCTTCTGTCATCCATGAAGTAAGCAACAGTTATTCTGTGGACACTTGTTATGTCTGTGTTGTTTGATTTGGTACCTGTCCCTTCTGTCATCCATGAAGTAAGCAACAGTTATTCTGTGGACACTTGTTATGTCTGTGTTGTTTGATTTGGTACCTGTCCCTTCTGTCATCCATGAAGTAAGCAACAGTTATTCTGTGGACACTTGTTATGTCTGTGTTGTTTGATTTGGTACCTGTCCCTTCTGTCATCCATGAAGTAAGCAACAGTTATTCTGTGGACACTTGTTATGTCTGTGTTGTTTGATTTGGAACCTGTCCCTTCTGTCATCCATGAAGTAAGCAACAGTTATTCTGTGGACACTTGTTATGTCTGTGTTGTTTGATTTGGTACCTGTCCCTTCTGTCATCCATGAAGTAAGCAACAGTTATTCTGTGGACACTTGTTATGTCTGTGTTGTTTGATTTGGTACCTGTCCCTTCTGTCATCCATGAAGTAAGCAACAGTTATTCTGTGGACACTATCGTTATGTCTGTGTTGTTTGATTTGGTACCTCTGTCCCTTCTGTCATCCATGAAGTAAGCAACAGTTATTCTGTGGACACTTGTTATGTCTGTGTTGTTTGATTTGGTACCTGTCCCTTCTGTCATCCATGAAGTAAGCAACAGTTATTCTGTGGACACTTGTTATGTCTGTGTTGTTTGATTTGGTACCTGTCCCTTCTGTCATCCATGAAGTAAGCAACAGTTATTCTGTGGACACTTGTTATGTCTGTGTTGTTTGATTTGGTACCTGTCCCTTCTGTCATCCATGAAGTAAGCAACAGTTATTCTGTGGACACTTGTTATGTCTGTGTTGTTTGATTTGGTACCTGTCCCTTCTGTCATCCATGAAGTAAGCAACAGTTATTCTGTGGACACTTGTTATGTCTGTGTTGTTTGATTTGGTACCTGTCCCTTCTGTCATCCATGAAGTAAGCAACAGTTATTCTGTGGACACTATCGTTATGTCTGTGTTGTTTGATTTGGTACCTGTCCCTTCTGTCATCCATGAAGTAAGCAACAGTTATTCTGTGGACACTTGTTATGTCTGTGTTGTTTGATTTGGTACCTCTGTCCCTTCTGTCATCCATGAAGTAAGCAACAGTTATTCTGTGGACACTTGTTATGTCTGTGTTGTTTGATTTGGTACCTGTCCCTTCTGTCATCCATGAAGTAAGCAACAGTTATTCTGTGGACACTTGTTATGTCTGTGTTGTTTGATTTGGTACCTGTCCCTTCTGTCATCCATGAAGTAAGCAACAGTTATTCTGTGGACACTTGTTATGTCTGTGTTGTTTGATTTGGTACCTGTCCCTTCTGTCATCCATGAAGTAAGCAACAGTTATTCTGTGGACACTTGTTATGTCTGTGTTGTTTGATTTGGTACCTGTCCCTTCTGTCATCCATGAAGTAAGCAACAGTTATTCTGTGGACACTTGTTATGTCTGTGTTGTTTGATTTGGTACCTGTCCCTTCTGTCATCCATGAAGTAAGCAACAGTTATTCTGTGGACACTATCGTTATGTCTGTGTTGTTTGATTTGGTACCTGTCCCTTCTGTCATCCATGAAGTAAGCAACAGTTATTCTGTGGACACTTGTTATGTCTGTGTTGTTTGATTTGGTACCTGTCCCTTCTGTCATCCATGAAGTAAGCAACAGTTATTCTGTGGACACTTGTTATGTCTGTGTTGTTTGATTTGGTACCTGTCCCTTCTGTCATCCATGAAGTAAGCAACAGTTATTCTGTGGACACTTGTTATGTCTGTGTTGTTTGATTTGGTACCTGTCCCTTCTGTCATCCATGAAGTAAGCAACAGTTATTCTGTGGACACTTGTTATGTCTGTGTTGTTTGATTTGGTACCTCTGTCCCTTCTGTCATCCATGAAGTAAGCAACAGTTATTCTGTGGACACTTGTTATGTCTGTGTTGTTTGATTTGGTACCTGTCCCTTCTGTCATCCATGAAGTAAGCAACAGTTATTCTGTGGACACTTGTTATGTCCAGATGGTGGGAGACGGAACACAGAGCAGATGATTGAAAACAGTTTGACTTCTGTCAGTATAAACAGCAGAAAACTCAACACATTCAGCTGTGTATCCACCTGTTTTGACATGGGCTGGCTGGCTCTTTGGGTAGGGCCATGGACTCGAGATTTCATGTTAGAGATCATTTCCACTCTACAGCATTAATAAAATAACGTCGGCCTGTTCGTTGACTGTCTTATTACTCCAGTCATCTGATGGTGTCATTGTTTCATACTTTCCATACTTCTCGCCATTTCAAGTCCTTGTCACAGCGTAGGGTTTAGTGGAGCTCAAGGAATCTGCCAGATGTCTGACTGCTGGAAAATTTGGACGGTGTGCATATGGAATTGTCTGAGTGCAATAAGTACCTCTTAAACAGATCCCAGATTTCTAAGTCCAGACTTCACGTGTCAGCTGCTACCAGCTGCCATGTTGATCTGATAGACAAGGCAGGCAGCGACATGTGATTCTGTTTATCACTTACCAAGTCCTGCCATCTAAGCATGCAGTCTGTCAAGGGAAGGACGGTGGACTTATGGAACACAACAGCAGATTTGATCCTCCATCCATGAAATGCAGTAATAAATAGATCAAGCATAGTTCATTTTGTAGGGCCAGAGTAGCCAGAAGAATGGTCTTGGGCATTGTGTCGTGACCAAACCATGCAAACTTACCATGTAATGGAAGGTCATAACTGTTGAAAATGCACATACTTGTAACTTGCAAGTGCTCATTCCTTTACTTGTGAGTGAACTGTGTACAGTTTGAATGAACGTTTTACTATTGGTGGTGTTGAAGGAACAGCTCACTTTGTTCAACGTTAGGGAAAGTAAGGCAGCGAGTACTACTGGTAGTGTTGAAGGAACAGCTCACTTTGTTCAAAGTTAGGGAAAGTAAGGCAGCGAGTACATTGGTAGTGTTGAAGGAACAGCTCACTTTGTTCAAAGTTAGGGAAAGTAAGGCAGCGAGTACTATTGGTAGTGTTGAAGGAACAGCTCACTTTGTTCAACGTTAGGGAAAGTAAGGCAGCGAGTACTATGGTGGTGTTGAAGGAACAGCTCACTTTGTTCAACGTTAGGGAAAGTAAAGGCAGCGAGTACTATTGGTAGTGTTGAAGGAACAGCTCACTTTGTTCAAAGTTAGGGAAAGTAAGGCAGCGAGTACTATTGGTGGTGTTGAAGGAACAGCTCACTTTGTTCAAAGTTAGGGAAAGTAAGGCAGCGAGTACTATTGGTGGTGTTGAAGGAACAGCTCACTTTGTTCAACGTTAGGGAAAGTAAGGCAGCGAGTACTATTGGTAGTGTTGAAGGAACAGCTCACTTTGTTCAAAGTTAGGGAAAGTAAGGCAGCGAGTACTATTGGTGGTGTTGAAGGAACAGCTCACTTTGTTCAAAGTTAGGGAAAGAAAGGCAGCGAGTACTATTGGTGGTGTTGAAGGAACAGTTCACTTTGTTCAACGTTAGGGAAAGTAAGGCAGCGAGTACTATTGGTGGTGTTGAAGGAACAGCTCACTTTGTTCAACGTTAGGGAAAGTAAGGCAGCGAGTACTATTGGTGGTGTTGAAGGAACAGCTCACTTTGTTCAACGTTAGGGAAAGTAAGGCAGCGAGTACTATTGGTAGTGTTGAAGGAACAGCTCACTTTGTTCAAAGTTAGGAAAGAAAGGCAGCGAGTACTATTGGTGGTGTTGAAGGAACAGCTCACTTTGTTCAACGTTAGGAAAGTAAGGCAGCGAGTACTATTGGTAGTGTTGAAGGAACAGCTCACTTTGTTCAACGTTAGGGAAGTAAGGCAGCGAGTACTATTGGTAGTGTTGAAGGATCAGCTCACTTTGTTCAACGTTAGGGAAAGTAAGCAGCGAGTACTATTGGTAGTGTTGAAGAACAGCTCACTTTGTTCAAAGTTAGGGAAAGTAAGGCAGCGAGTACTATTGGTAGTGTTGAAGGAACAGCTCACTTTGTTCAACGTTAGGGAAAGTAAGGCAGCGAGTACTATTGGTAGTGTTGAAGGAACAGCTCACTTTGTTCAAAGTTAGGGAAAGAAAGGCAGCGAGGGATAGAAGATGGACACTGTTAACATGATGCTGACCTAAAACAAGTTGAGGTCTCTACCATCTCATTCCCTGATGACCTCAGAGTTATATGACAGCCAACCAAGGGCTCAATGGATTCTGCAGTGCTCAGAACAAATGTACATTCCTTTTATGTTTCGTTTCTTGTTGGTGTTTTTGTTTTGTTTTGTTTTTGTTTTCATACAGACTTTTGTTTGCAAAATAATGTGGATTCATATTGCCTTATGGCCATTTTCTCTGTTGACCGTGTGTGCGTTTGTATTCTGAACTAGGATCAAATGAAAAAAGATTGAGGACTGTATCTAATTGATGAGACAAGACAAACACCAATTTTCAGCCAAACTGATTGATTTCCTGGTGACTCGTGTCTTTATTGTAAAATGTTTGTGTAAGGGGCAAAGTGCTTAGGAGCTTGTTACCCCGGAGTTTGCTCTATTTGTGACCTCCCACCACGAAATCAGTCTTAACTCGCAGTCAGTCGAAGAGCACTAGGAGCTGAAAAGGTGACTGAGGGTCTATCTGGGGTGTTTTGACTTTTTCTCAAAACTGATTTCTATAGACTACAATCTATCCCCAACAGAAATTTTTTTCTTGAAAAAATATTATTAATCAATTTAAAATGGTATTTTAATGCACTGATCGCAGCAGAATTTTCCATTGTTTTTATTCTTTCTCCCCATTTATAGCCGTGTGTGTGCGTGCGTGCGTGTGTGTGTTTCAGCGCTTAGATTTGATTTTATCAAGATTTTGCGCTATATAAATATTGTAATTATTATTTATTATATAAATATTGTAATTATTATTTATTATTTAGAAAGAACGCAATTTCCTACCAAAAGTACCTACTTTTGTCTCTTGTTATAAACCGTAACCTGTGCAGTACCCGCACATGTAATATACTGACGGAAAGCTCTTTGGTACACCTTTCAGATAATGACGGCAAAAATTAGAAAGAAACTGGGTCAAAGCCACCAAATAAAGAAATTTAAGGAAAATGTCTAGTAGAGCACACAAAAACTTTAGAGGCAATTTTCTCAAAATGGCCATTATGCAACTTATTGACTTTAAACATACATAATTTCTACATTTATTTGAGTAACTACAAGCTTTATTCAAGTACCAAAATAATCAGCAGAATGTACACTTTCCAGTGATATGTATATATCAAAATGCCCAAAATGCTAGTTAAGACTGATTTCGTGGTGGGAGGTCACATATACATTTCCCTTCTTCTTCTTCTTTTTAGTATTGGTATCATCATCATCATTCACGCCAGTGTTACGTTGGTATAGCGATGTGCAAGGGCGATTCGTAATAACTACTGCTTGAAAACAACAATACCAGAGGACCCACATGGTTCATTGATATGATCAAGCATAAAAGACAAAACTATGCAGGTTTCATCGCTCACAATGTGATTTACAGCTGATTTTTTTGTTTTTGTTTTAATTTTTATATTTCAATCTTTGTTGTTTTTTTTGTTGATGCCAGCATGTGCAGTTTATTCAGGCTTGTTTGCAAACAGAACAGGATTGTTGTATTTATTGTTTTTCTTGCCCGATCTGCGTTGGAAGATCCATGTTGGAGGGCTGTGTATTTTTGTGAAGAAAATCCAAAACGTTTATGAGGTAAAATCAGAATGTATTAAGTAAATTTTTTATGAAACTTGCCTAAGACTGTGAATATAGAATAAGACTCTGTTGTGTGTGTGTGGTGTGTGTGTGTGTGCTGTGTGTGTGTGTGTGTGTGTGTGTGTGTGTGTGTGTGTGTGTGTTTCCCCATTCTAGATGTGTTTTGCAAGTGGTGCGATACTATTGTTTTTACCATTTTTTTTAAATGTCAGAACATAAAAATTCCTTTAAACAGCTGTTGCTATTTTAAAAGCATTTATTTAAATCTGGTGTCCATCCTGTCAGTTTATGATAACAGTAGTTAGATTCCTCAATTCATCAGATTGCCTCACCAGTCACCGGTCTGCCTGCTGTGAAGTGTAACAGTCCATGAAGAATCAATCACAATGGGTGTAATCACTTCATTGTTGTGCAACAGGTGTCATGGTCCAGTGGTAAGGATGATGGTTGTCCATTTGGAAGGTCGGGGTTCAAACGTGTGCTTGGATGCCGCCTGATGGATACAGTGGACAGTTTACCACCTAATGGATACAGGGTGGACAGTTTACCACCTAATGGATACAGGGTGGACAGTTTACCACCTGATGGATACAGTGGACAGTTTACCACCTGATGTATACAGGGTGGACAGTTTACCACCTAATGGATGCAGGTGTGGACAGTTTACCACCTGATGGATACAGTGTGGACAGTTTACCACCTAATGGATACAGGGTGGACAGTTTACCACCTGATGGATACAGGGTGGACAGTTTACCACCTGATGGATACAGGGTGGACAGTTTACCACCTAATGGATACAGTGTGGATAGTTTACCACCTGATGGATACAGTGTGGACAGTTTACCACCTAATGGATACAGGGTGACAGTTTACCACCTAATGGATACAGGGTGGACAGTTTACCACCTGATGGATACAGGGTGGACAGTTTACCACCTGATGGATACAGTGTGGACAGTTTACCACCTGATGTATACAGGGTGGACAGTTTACCACCTAATGGATACAGGGGTGGACAGTTTACCACCTAATGGATACAGGGTGGACAGTTTACCACCTGATGTATACAGGGTGGACAGTTTACCACCTAATGGATACAGGGTGGACAGTTTACCACCTGATGGATACAGGGTGGACAGTTTACCACCTGATGGATACAGGGTGGACAGTTTACCACCTGATGGATACAGGGTGGACAGTTTACCACTGATGGATACAGTGTGGACAGTTTACCACCTAATGGTTACAGGGTGGACAGTTTACCACCTGATGGATACAGGGTGGACAGTTTACCACATGATGGATACAGGGTGGACAGTTTACCACCTGATGGATACAGGGTGGACAGTTTACCACCTGATGGATACAGGGTGGACAGTTTACCACCTAATGGATACAGGGTGGACAGTTTACCACCTAATGGTTACAGGGTGGACAGTTTACCACCTGATGGATACAGGGTGGACAGTTTACCACCTGATGGATACAGGGTGGACAGTTTACCACCTGATGGATACAGTGGACAGTTTACCACCTAATGGATACAGGGTGGACAGTTTACCACCTAATGGATGCAGGGTGGACAGTTTGCCACCTAATGGATACAGTGTGGACAGTTTACCACCTAATGGATACAGGATGGACAGTTTACCACCTGATGGATACAGGCTGGATACAGGGTGGACAGTTTACCACCTAATGGATACAGGATGGACAGTTTACCACCTGATGGATACAGGCTGGATACAGGGTGGACAGTTTACCAGTGCCCCAGTCATAATGTGCACACCTGCTAGTGTTTGAACTCCCTTCATGCTTGTTTAAAGATCCCATAAAGTGTGAGTGTTGAGTGGTGTATGGAAACATGACAACCTCCAGCATGCACGTCATGAGAACGGAATATGGCTGCCTTATTTGTGAGGTAAAAAAGAAAACGGCCATAAGCCTGAAAGATCACTTAAAAGCCCACTATTCAAGTGCACGTAAATGATGCAATCCACGAATAAAACAAAACAAATAGTTGTTGTGCGCATTTGGATTGTTCATTTTGTTGGACACATGTATGCACATTGTTCCACCCACACTACACAGGTCATACTTAGCTGCACATTCTGCGTACTTCATATGCGGTGGACATGCATGTTGGATATTTTTATGTTACCATAAGCTGCCGGACTGACATGACTTAATCAACATGTGTGTTTGATGTTGTCCTTGAGTGTATTGACGGGTCATAACACATGTTGACCATCAGTGTACACATGTAGGGTGTTGAGGTACTGACGGGTCTTGACACATGTTGACCATCAGTGTACACACGTAGGGTGTTGAGGTACTGACGGGTCTTGTTGACCATCAGTGTACACACGTAGAGTGTTGAGGTACTGACGGGTCATAACACATGTTGACCATCAGTGTACTGACGGGTCATAACACATGTTGTCCATCAGTGTACTGACGGGTCATAACACATGTTGACCATCAGTGTACTGACGGGTCATAACACATGTTGACCATCAGTGTACACACGTAGAGTGTTGAGGTACTGACGGTCATAACACATGTTGACCATCATTGTACACACGTAGGGTGTTGAGGTACTGACGGGTCTTGACACATGTTGACCATCAGTGTACACACATAGGGTGTTGAGGTACTGACGGGTCTTGACACATGTTGACCATCAGTGTACACATGTAGGGTGTTGAGGTACTGACGTGTCATAACACATGTTGACCATCAGTGTACAGTAGGGTGTTGAGGTACTGACGGGTCATAACACATGTTGACCACCCGTGTACACATGTAGGGTGTTGAGGTACTGACGGGTCATAACACATGTTGACCACCAGTGTACACACGTAGGGTGTTGAGGTACTGACGGGTCATAACACATGTTGACCACCAGTATACACATGTAGGGTGTTGAGGTACTGACGGGTCTTGACACATGTTGACCATCAGTGTACACACGTAGGGTGTTGAGGTACTGACGGGTCTTGACACATGTTGACCATCAGTGTACACACATAGGGTGTTGAGGTACTGACGGGTCATAACACATGTTGACCACCAGTGTACACACGTAAGGTGTTGAGGTACTGACGGGTCATAACACATGTTGACCATCAGTGTACACATGTAGGGTGTTGAGGTACTGACGGGTCTTGTTGACCATCAGTGTACACACGTAGGGTGTTGAGGTACTGACGGGTCTTGTTGACCATCAGTGTACACACGTAGGGTGTTGAGGTACTGACGGGTCATAACACATGTTGACCATCAGTGTACACACGTAGGGTGTTGAGGTACTGACGGGTCTTGACACATGTTGACCACCAGTGTACACATGTAGGGTGTTGAGGTACTGACGGGTCATAGCACATGTTGACCATCAGTGTACACACGTAGGGTGTTGAGGTACTGACGGGTCTTGTTGACCATCAGTGTACACACGTAGGGTGTTGAGGTACTGACGGGTCATAACACATGTTGACCATCAGTGTACACACGTAGGGTGTTGAGGTACTGACGGGTCTTGACACATGTTGACCATCAGTGTACACACGTAGGGTGTTGAGGTACTGACGGGTCATGACACATGTTGACCATCAGTGTACACACGTAGGGTGTTGAGGTACTGACGGGTCATAGCACATGTTGACCATCAGTGTACACACGTAGGGTGTTGAGGTACTGACGGGTCATGACACATGTTGACCATCAGTGTACACACGTAGGGTGTTGAGGTACTGACGGGTCATAGCACATGTTGACCATCAGTGTACACACGTAGGGTGTTGAGGTACTGACGGGTCATGACACATGTTGACCATCAGTGTACACACGTAGGGTGTTGAGGTACTGACGGGTCATAGCACATGTTGACCATCAGTGTACACACGTAGGGTGTTGAGGTACTGACGGGTCATAACACATGTTGACCATCATTGTACACACGTAGGGTGTTGAGGTACTGACGGGTCTTGACACATGTTGACCATCAGTGTACACACGTAGGGTGTTGAGGTACTGACGGGTCTTGACACATGTTGACCATCAGTGTACACACGTAGGGTGTTGAGGTACTGACAGGTCATAACACATGTTGACAAAGGAGATGGGAAAACTGTCCACTGTTCACCCAGCAGGTGGGATTACCCAGGCAGGATCAATCCCTGACCTTTCAACTGTCCATTGTTCACCCAGCAGGTGGGATTACACAGGCAGGATCAAACTCAGACCTTTCAACTGTCCACTGTTCACCCAGCAGGTGGGATTACCCAGGCAGGATCAAACTCAGACCTTTCAACTGGAAGTCTGTTGTCTTACCCGCTTGACTATCACGCCTGTCGAATCGTTCAAGATTGCTGTAATCACTTAAGTCATTGTGCACGTTTGCAGTGTGGTAATCGTTTTTCAAGGGGTTTGAAAAGACGTGTCTGAGAACTCTTGCACTTTTCTGTATGGAAGCTCATGTTTTTGGTCTATCACTGAATGTAAAGAACAAATGATTGGGATTAAATTTCTCTCGGATCGCATCAGTTTCCTGTCAGGAAACTTTTTTTTTCTTGTCTCCCTTATAAAAAAAGGGGGGTGGATTTGTTTCATATCGACTGGAGAGAGCTCTGTAGGTGTGTGTGTGTGTGTGTGTGTGTGTGTGTGTGAGTGTGAGAGCAAGGTTTTTTTAGGCTATGTGTGGATGGACCTTTATCAAATTTGGATCAAAGGTATAAACAGCTCAGGGGTCGCAAAAGCATAAGTATGAAAGTCATCTTGCCAAGGTCAAGGTCACACGGACCAGAAAAGTGCTCTGAAATCAGCATTTTTTGTAGGAAGATGTATGAACTTGTGACAATGTTCATATTGTTTTCACCATTGTGACAGTCTGCCGTTGTCTTCGCTATACGTCACATTTTATTTCAGCTGAGAGACTTGAAAAATACAGAATCAGGGTTTTGGGGGTAACAGTTTTTGTACAAAGAGAGTGGTGGCTAGCATGGCATGACCATCTTGATGTTGTTGTTTTTAATACTATGCACAATTTGTTTTCAGTCAGTACATGTACATCTCCCCTTCCATCCCCTACCTCCCCTCCTTATCTCCATGCTGGGCACAGTTTGTTTTCAGTCAGTACATGTACATCTCCCCTTCCATCCCCTACCTCCCCTCCTTATCTCCATGCTGGGCACAGTTTGTTTTCAGTCAGTACATGTACATCTCCCCTTCCATCCCCTACCTTCCCTCCTTATCTCCATGCTGGGCACAGTTTGTTTTCAGTCAGTACATGTACATCTCCCCTTCCATTCCCTACCTCCCCTCCTCTCCATGCTGGGCACAGTTTGTTTTCAGTCAGTACATGTACATCTCCCCTTCCATTCCCTACCTCCCCTCCTTATCTCCATGCTGGGCACAGTTTGTTTTCAGTCAGTACATGTACATCTCCCCTTCCATCCCCTACCTCCCCTCCTTATCTCCATGCTGGGCACAGTTTGTTTTCAGTCAGTACATGTACATCTCCCCTTCCATTCCCTACCTCCCCTCCTCTCCATGCTGGGCACAGTTTGTTTTCAGTCAGTACATGTACATCTCCCCTTCCATTCCCTACCTCCCCTCCTTATCTCCATGCTGGGCACAGTTTGTTTTTCAGTCAGTACATGTACATCTCCCCTTCCATCCCCTACCTCCCCTCCTTATCTCCATGCTGGGCACAGTTTGTTTTCAGTCAGTACATGTACATCTCCCCTTCCATTCCCTACCTCCCCTCCTTATCTCCATGCTGGGCACAGTTTGTTTTCAGTCAGTACATGTACATCTCCCCTTCCATTCCCTACCTCCCCTCCTTATCTCCATGCTGGGCACAGTTTGTTTTCAGTCAGTACATGTACATCTCCCCTTCCATCCCCTACCTCCCCTCCTTATCTCCATGCTGGGCACAGTTTGTTTTCAGTCAGTACATGTACATCTCCCCTTCCATCCCCTACCTCCCCTCCTCTCCATGCTGGGCACAGTTTGTTTTCAGTCAGTACATGTACATCTCCCCTTCCATCCCCTACCTCCCCTCCTCTCCATGCTGGGCACAATTTGTTTTCAGTCAGTACATGTACATCTCCCCTTCCATCCCCTACCTCCCCTCCTCTCCATGCTGGGCACAGTTTGTTTTCAGTCAGTACATGTACATCTCCCCTTCCATTCCCTACCTCCCCTCCTTATCTCCATGCTGGGCACAGTTTGTTTTCAGTCACTACATGTACATCTCCCCTTCCATCCCCTACCTCCCCTCCTTATCTCCATGCTGGGCACAGTTTGTTTTCAGTCAGTACATGTACATCTCCCCTTCCATTCCCTACCTCCCCTCCTTATCTCCATGCTGGGCACAGTTTGTTTTCAGTCAGTACATGTACATCTCCCCTTCCATTCCCTACCTCCCCTCCTCTCCATGCTGGGCACAGTTTGTTTTCAGTCAGTACATGTACATCTCCCCTTCCATTCCCTACCTCCCCTCCTTATCTCCATGCTGGGCACAGTTTGTTTTCAGTCAGTACATGCACATCTCCCCTTCCATCCCCTACCTCCCTCCTTATCTCCATGCTGGGCACAGTTTGTTTTCAGTCAGTACATGTACATCTCCCCTTCCATTCCCTACCTCCCCTCCTTATCTCCATGCTGGGCACAGTTTGTTTTCAGTCAGTACATGTACATCTCCCCTTCCATCCCCTACCTCCCCTCCTTATCTCCATGCTGGGCACAGTTTGTTTTCAGTCAGTACATGTACATCTCCCCTTCCATTCCCTACCTCCCCTCCTTATCTCCATGCTGGGCACAGTTTGTTTTCAGTCAGTACATGTACATCTCCCCTTCCATTCCCTACCTCCCCTCCTTATCTCCATGCTGGGCACAGTTTGTTTTCAGTCAGTACATGTACATCTCCCCTTCCATCCCCTACCTCCCCTCCTTATCTCCATGCTGGGCACAGTTTGTTTTCAGTCAGTACATGTACATCTCCCCTTCCATTCCCTACCTCCCCTCCTTATCTCCATGCTGGGCACAGTTTGTTTTCAGTCAGTACATGTACATCTCCCCTTCCATCCCCTACCTCCCCTCCTTATCTCCATGCTGGGCACAGTTTGTTTTCAGTCAGTACATGTACATCTCCCCTTCCATCCCTACCTCCCCTCCTCTCCATGCTGGGCACAGTTTGTTTTCAGTCAGTACATGTACATCTCCCCTTCCATTCCCTACCTTCCCTCCTTATCTCCATGCTGGGCACAGTTTGTTTTCAGTCAGTACATGTACATCTCCCCTTCCATCCCCTACCTCCCCTCCTCTCCATGCTCGGCGCCGTTTTAGTGGCATCTCCTGGCATGTTCCATGACTCGTCACTACTTCACGAAATAATAAAGAGTAGGCCTACCTCTAGTCTAGTGCTTACAGTTGCAGAATACATAAATACATAGACCAAAACATGTCACTATTTCACGAAATTATAAAGATTACCTCTAGTCTAGTGCTTACAGTTTCAGAATACACAAACACATAGACCAAAACATGTACTACTTCACGAAATTATAAAGATTACCTCTAGTCTGGTGCTTACAGTTTCAGAATACACAAACACATTGACCAAAACATATCACTACTTCACGAAATTATAAAGATTACCTCTAGTCTGGTGCTTACAGTTTCAGAATACACAAACACATAGACCAAAACATATCACTACTTCACGAAATTATAAAGATTACCTGTAGTCTAGTGCTTACAGTTTCACTACTTCACGAAATTATAAAGATTACCTGTAGTCTAGTGCTTACAGTTTCAGAATACATAAACACAGACCAAAACAAAAATACACATATGATGGGCCAGTAGTCAGGTGAGTGCGACATCAGACTTCCAGTGGGAAGGTCCTGGGATCAATCATGATGTCTGTATACCAGACATACCCATCTAGTGGGAAAAGGAGTGAAGAAGGTTGTTCACATCTCCCAGGTCAGCATGTGTGCAGATTTGCCAGTGCCTACAGCTTCTTCGTGTGTATGAGCATGCAGAACATTAAATGTGCAGGTTAAAGATCCTGCAAGTTTTGTGTGTGTCTTGTGGCTTTTGGAAACAGCCAGTTTACACACCCACCAAAAGACAGAAGTATTCAGATTGTACAGCAACATGACGCCTGCACAGTGTGGACAAAGCACAATGTGTACACACATCTGAGAAAAATGAGAACGATAAAAAAAAAAAATAAACAATAACAGCAACAAATCACACGTACACACATACACACACGCACGCGCGCACACAAAATCAGCTAACACGATTCATTTTATTGTGGTCGCATGTCTGGGAACTCTCAGGAATAATAATAAGAAAATTGCTGGCGGGCCACCCACCAGAGGCTCTTCACCGCGTTCAGGTCACTGTATTGGAGGTGTATTCCATCGACTGTAGCATTGACAGTAATAGCTTAAGTGTCGGACCACAATATCAGTCTGTGACCCATATCCTGTCAGCATTACTGTGGAACACAAACAGCTAATATGTCCTTCCGCAAACCACCACATGGCGTGTATAACCTGGTGGTCAGTGCTTTGGACCAGGGTTCAAGACATGGATCACGGAGGGATAGTTATGCCCCCTTTGCCCACCACTAGATCTCAAGGGATAGTTATGCCCCCTTTGCCCACCACTAGATCTCAAGGGATCTTTATGCCCCTTTGCCCACCACTAGATCTCAAGGGATCTTTATGCCCCCTTTGCCCACCACTAGATCTCAAGGGATAGTTATGCCCCCTTTGCTCGCCACTAGATCTCAAGGGAAAGTTATGCCCCCTTTGCCCACCACTAGATTTTAAGTGATACTTACGCCCCCTTTGCCCACCACTACATCTTAAGTGATAGTTATGCTCCCTTTGCCCACCACTAGATCTCAAGGGATAGTTATGCCCCCTTTGCTCACCACTACATCTTAAGTGATAGTTATGCCCTCTTTGCCCACCACTAGATCTCAAGTGATAGTTATGCCCCTTTTGCCCACCACTAAATCTTAATTGATATGTATGCCCCCTTTGTCCACCACTAGATCTTAAGTGATATTTATGCCCCCTTTGCCCACCACTAGATCTTAAGTGATAGTTATGCCCCCTTTGTCCACCACTAGATCTTAAGTGATAGTTATGCCCCCTTTGCCCACCACTAGATCTCAAGTGATATTTATGCCCCCTTTGCCCGCCACTAGATTTTAAGTGATACTTACGCCCCCTTTGCCCACCACTACATCTTAAGTGATAGTTATGCCCCTTTTGCCCGCCACTAAATCTTAAGTGATATTTATGCCCCCTTTGTCCACCACTAGATCTTAAGTGATATTTAAGCCCCCTTTTGCCCGCCACTAGATCTTAAGTGATAGATATGCCCCCTTTGCCCACCACTAGATCTTAAGTGATATTTTTGCCCCCTTTGTCCACCACTAGATCTTAAGTGATATTTATGCCCCCTTTGCCCGCCACTAGATCTTAAGTGATATTTATGCCCCCTTTGCCCGCCACTAGATCTTAAGTGATAGTTATGCCCCCTTTGCCCACCACTAGATGTTAAGTGATAGTTATGCCCCCTTTGCCCACCACTAGATCTGTGATAGTTATGCCCCTTTGCCCACCACTACATCTTAGTGATAGTTATGCCCCTTTGCCCACCACTAGATCTGTGATAGTTATGCCCCCTTTGCCCACCACTAGATCTTAAGTGCCCTAACCAACTTCCACCCAAAGATACGGGTGTGCTGGGAAGACTGGGACCGCACAGCCGACTTTCATCTACTTCACGGATGCGTCATTAAGGGTGTTGCTCAAATCTCCTGACAAACATTGCAGGTGTCTGTATCTCCCATGCCTTGGCGTCAGGATATGTTTTGACAGTTACGTAGAGTACAGTCCTGTCACGCAGTCTCAATCCTAGATGAAACAGAAACGCCATAGCGTCACGGTTATCATCATCACAGCATTATAAAAATGTCCCAGCATTTGCGTCCATTAATGTGGCGGTGAACATGGGATCAAAGAGAACAAAAGATGAGCACAGAGGAAGCCGCCTAAGTACGATAACCCTAAGGAAACAAAAACCACCTAAGTACGATAACTCTAAGGAAACAAAAACCACCCAAGTACGATAACCCTAAGGAAACAAAAAACCACCTAAGTACGATAACTCTAAGGAAACAAAAAACCACCTAAGTACGATAACCCTAAGGAAAAAAAACCCACCTAAATACGATAACCCTAAGGAAACAAAAACCACCTAAGTACGATAACACTAAGGAAACAAAAAACCACCTAAGTACAATAACCCTAAGGAAACAAACCACCTAAGTACGATAACCCTAAGGAAAAAAAAACAACAACGCCTAAGTACGATAACCTTAAGGAAACGAAAACAACCTAAGTACGGTAACCCTAAGGAAACAAACCACCTAAGTACGATAACACTAAGGAAACAAAAAACCACCTAAGTACGATAACCCTAAAGAAACAAAAAACCACCTAAGTACGGTAACCCTAAGGAAACAAAAAACCACCTAAGTACGATAACCCTAAGGAAACAAAAAACCACCTAAGTACGATAACCCTAAGGAAACAAAAAAACACCTAAGTAACGATAACCCTAAGGAAACAAACCACCTAAGTACGATAACCCTAAGGAAACAAACCACCTAAGTACGATAACCCTAAGGAAACAAACCACCTAAGTACGGTAACACTAAGGAAACAAAAAACCAGCAAAGTACGGTAACACTAAGGAAACAAAAAACCAGCAAAGTACGGTAACACTAAGGAAACAAAAAACCAGCAAAGTACGGTAACACTAAAGAAACAAAAAACCACCTAAGTACGATAACACTAAGGAAACAAAAAACCAGCAAAGTACGGTAACACTAAGGAAACAAAAAACCACCTAAGTACGGTAACACTAAGGAAACAAAAAACCAGCAAAGTACGGTAACACTAAGGAAACAAAAACCAGCAAAGTACGGTAACACTAAGGAAACAAACCACCTAAGTACGATAACCCTAAGGAAACAAACCACCTAAGTACGATAACCCTAAGGAAACAAAAAAACCACCTAAGTACGATAACACTAAGGAAACAAAAAACCAGCAAAGTACGGTAACACTAAGGAAACAAAAAACCACCTAAGTACGGTAACACTAAGGAAACAAACCACCTAAGTACGATAACACTAAGGAAACAAAAAACCAGCAAAGTACGGTAACACTAAGGAAATAAAAAACCAGCAAAGTACGGTAACACTAAGGAAACAAAAAACCACCTAAGTACGATAACCCTAAGGAAACAAACCACCTAAGTACGATAACCCTAAGGAAACAAACCACCTAAGTACGATAACACTAAGGAAACAAAAAACACCTAAGTACGATAACCCTAAGGAAACAAACCACCTAAGTACGATAACACTAAGGAAACAAAAAACACCTAAGTACGATAACACTAAAGAAACAAAAAAACCACCTAAGTACGATAACACTAAGGAAACAAAAAAAACACCTAAGTACGATAACACTAAGGAAACAAAAAAACCACCTAAGTACGATAACACTAAGGAAACAAAAAAACCACCTAAGTACGATAACACTAAGGAAACAAACAAAAAAAAACCACCTAAGTACGATAACCCCAAGGAAACAAAAGACACCTAAGTACGGTAACCCTAAGGAAACAAACCACCTAAGTACGGTAACCCTAAGGAAACAAACCACCTAAGTACGGTAACCCTAAGGAAACAAACCACCTAAGTACGATAACCCTAAGGAAACAAAAAACACCTAAGTACGGTAACCCTAAGGAAACAAAAAACACCTAAGGACGATAACCCTAAGGAAATAAAAAAAAAACACCTAAGTACGGTAACCCTAAGGAAACAAACAACCTAAGTACGGTAACCCTAACGAAACAAACCACCTAAGTACGATAACACTACGGAAACAAACCACCTAAGTACGATAACACTAAGGAAACAAACAACCTAAGTACGGTAACCCTAAGGAAACAAACCACCTAAGTACGATAACCCTAAGGAAACAAAAAACCACCTAAGTACGATAACCCTAAGGAAACAAACCACCTTAGTACGATAACACTGAGGAAACAAAAACCCACTTAAGTACGATAACCCTAAGGAAACAAAACCCACTTAAGTACGATAACCCTAAGGAAACAAAAAGAAAACCACCTAAGTACGATAACCCTAAGGAAACAAAAAAATAAACCACCTAAGTACGATAACCCTAAGGAAACAAAAAAATAAACCACCTAAGTACGATAACCCTAAGGAAACCCAAAAAAACCCCCACCTATGTACGATAACCCTAAGGAAACAAAAAAACCCACCTAAGTACGATAACCCTAAGGAAACAAAAAAAACCCCACCTAAGTACGATAACACTAAGGAAACAAAAAAACCCACCTAAGTACGATAACCTTAAGGAAACAAAAAAAGCCACCTAAGTACGATAACCCTAAGGAAACAAAAATCCCACCTAGGTACGATAATCCTAAGGGGGAAAAAAACCACCTAAGTACGATAACCCTGAGGAAACAAGAAAAAAACCACCTAAGTACGATAACCCTAAGGAAACAACAACAACAAAACGCCTAAGTACTATAACCCTAAGGGGGGGAAAAAAAGATCTTAAGTGCTGGTCTAGCTGCTAAAGTTTTTAATAAGATGATAAACCAAGGTCCTGCATGCAGCATGCATTGATCACATGTTAAAAAAACAAAGCAATTGTGTGCCTGCAACATTCTATTGAAAAATCCCTTTTCATACAGAAAGAAATAGGCGTACATAGAGAAAAGACAGATAAACGGATGGACAGACAGACATATAGATGATGGATGGATAGAAAGATAGATGGATCGATCCAAGACTTTGCCATTAATTAAGAAGTTACCCTATTCATGGGATCCACAGAAAGTACAGATACTGAAGTCAACACGAAAACAATACATTTTTGGGTGATGTGATGTTGTATTTTTGAAATTTTTACACACGAGTAAGAAATTTGTATACAAATGTGAATGTTGTATTTAATCTCGGATATGTACGTAGATCATATTGTTTCATGATGGTAATAAACACTGCATTGTAATATTGAAGAGTTGTTGTTGTTAATAGCTAACGTATTTTTCACCGTTCGCTGTTTGTTTGCTTGTTTGTTTGTTTGTTTGCTTGTTTGTTTTTAGTCAAAGCATTTTTCATTAATGCTGTTTAAATTCATTTTCTTTATTGTTTCTGATGAATGTCTATTGATCTATCTATATATGGAGCTGTCTATCTGTCTGTCGATTTTTACACACACACACACACACACACACACACACACACACACACACACACACACACACACACACACACACACACACATACGCACGCACACACACACACACACACTCACACACACACACACACGTAAGCTCACTCACACGTGTGTGTGTGTGTGTGTGTGTGTGTGTGTGTGTGTGTGTGTGTGTGTGTGTGTGTGTGTGTGTGTGTGTGATTTCCACTGGTTTTGTGTGTATTTCTGTTTACTTGTAAAAGATTTTTTTCTACAAAATTTTGCCAGGAACAACTCCTTTGTTGCTATGGGATATTTAACATGTGGTAAGTGCAGTTGTGATCGGAGCTTTGGTTCATGGTTTCATCCAAAAGACCTTCACAGCTTTTTTCTCGGCTGTTTCTTGGTTTGATCTTCATCACATTTAAATCTACAGTGCGGGTTGTTGAGTAGCGAGGATCATGGCGCCAAGGTCAAGGTCCATGGGATGAAGAAAACAGGTGAAAACAGCGCTAGTTGAGAGAGGTATGTGAACACATTTTTCTCAAGAACTTCTGACAAAACATATTTACATTATTCTCGCTGTTGTAACTACCTACAATTGTTCTCAATGCATTTCAGGCTTTATTTCATCGGATGATCCTTGTGACCTTGAGAAGTACAAAATCTGGATATTCTGTAAACTCTTTTTGATGAAAGTAGAAACTGTTAGAATGGTTTTACCACCTTCTTTTTAACTTTCTTAAGCTGATATTGTATGTGGTATCATTGTGGTGACACAGGAAGGGTGTGTAAATCTGATAACAACGTTGAACGTACACAGTAGCATTACTGATTTATCCGAGATGTATGTGAATGCACAATGTCAGATTGTTATACAGATTGTGTACTGTTTTCATTCATATACAGAAAACATGTGCCATGGGTGAAATCATCTACCAAACAGGTAAAACAAAATGTGACAAGGTATTTTTTAATATTTTGCATCTACCAAACAGTACACTTGTGCTGGAGATGGATTGGGCACATCATCCAAAGACAACAGAATAACGTCACCAGACTGCCCTTTGCTGGACACCAGAAGAGAAGAACAACTTGTGGTAAGCAAAACGAGACCTTAGAGCCCTGAAATACACTTGGGGTACTATACAAAGGATGGCCTACAACAGACAGAAGCAGAGAACGTTGGTTGCTGCTTTACATGATGTAATGATGATGCATTATAGACAGCAAGTAAATAAGTCAGCTAATGCTCGTCCTAAGGTATATGAAATCAGTTCGGAAATTTTCAGTTTGTTCAATAGGACTCATCAAAACAAGTCTATATGCCCCATCGGTCAGATCCGCCAACACTTATCTGGTAGACTGCCTTAGCCAACACTAGCAGGCTCCTGGAATGGGGATGGGAGGGGACGGGGGGGGGGGGGATCTATGAAACACGTAGCTGACATCAGCAGAGTGACTGGAGTATTAAGGTAAGCGACAAACAAGCCAGTTCTTTTACGCCGCTGGGGTTGAAGTGGAGACATCAGTTGTCTAGTCCACAGGTCTGTCAAAAGAGTCAACCAGCCCGTGCTAGATAGGCCCGTCCTACAACAGGGAACTTCTTTGTCCTGTGTGCTGCCAGAGTAGCCCCAGACAAGAGATAAGTGGCCCAGCACTGAGACTGGCGCTGTGATAAGACGACGATGATAAGACCGCGCGCTCTGCGTTAATTTTGCTGTCAAACTCACACTGACAGCCAAGACTGATAATCAGACCACAGTAGTCTGTACACACACACACAGACAAGGAGGATGAATTCACCCACCAGGGACATACTGAAAGTTGGTGGTATTCGGCTAAGTCTGGCCTCCTCTTCTGTTTATTTTGGTTCATTTATATGGTTGTAGGTATGTGTCAAAAATGTAATAGAACGTAGTTGTTCCGTGACATCTCATCTTATGGATTGTTAAACTCCAGGTCTGGCGCTGATAAGTCAGTCAGTGTGGGAACAAAAATTGTATTGAAAAGCCTGAATTTTGTTTTTCATGGCCCCAGTAACTTTCTGTTCAATTGATGTCAAAATTATGTCTCGTGTTACGCATGATTACCAGCAGAACGACATAGCGGTTAGATTGTACTGTTATGTTAGAATTACTCGTATTCATTGTTCAGTGCTTTTGATTTGTTGAAATTGTTATTTTGTCTGAAATGAATTTTACATGAGAAATTATTGTTATTACTATTATGGTTGTTGTTATTGTTGCATATTTTGCGTACGTGTAGCAGATGTTCATGTCATTGTGTTGTGTGTTGTAATGATGTGAGCATAGCATGATGAATTCTTGGAATAAAGGAACGTCAGTTCAACGCAAAAGGACAGTAACATGTATATACATACATACAATACATACAATACACACACACACATACACACACACACACGCGCGCATACACACACACACACACACACACACACACACACAAATATATATATATATATATATATGTGTTGTGTGTGTGTGTGTGTGTGTGTGTGTGTGTGTGTGTGTGTGTGTATGTGGTGTGTGTGTGTGTGTGTTGTGTGTGTGTGTGGTATCAAAGTTTGTTGAGTTTTGTTGTTGTTGCTGTTGTTGTTTTTTGTTTGTTTGTTTTTTGCTCATTCGTGCATGTTATTCAACTGTAGTTAAACAAAGTTTATTCAAGGAACTAGACATGAAGGACGACTAAATTCCGTACTCCTCACTACCCCTCCCTACCGGTACCCTGTCTGCTATTTCAGAAAGGGTGGGTTTTATCACAAGCTCACACATTACCTCTGATACCTCTATTTGTGTTTTAGTGTCATTAGTTATGTTTAGATTGGTATTCAGGTATGTTTCTTTAAATCTCTTCTGTGATGAATTGGACGGAGTGGTCAAGGCTAGGGGCATCTCCTTAGATTATGTGCGCGAATGCATTGATATGTGTACTGAATGTTTTTTCCTTTTCTTTTTTTTTCCTGTTGAAGTATGTTTTCAAATGCTTATAACCCTGATATAGCTGTACGCAGTCGGCTGGACTTTAAGCACAATAACAAACAGTGGTCTTCCTCTGAATCTGAAGCCTCAAAAATGTAGTGTTGTGAGCTGGAAGGGTTGGCGGGTTGACTGGCTTTCTGGTCAGGTGGCCAGACCACTGGAACCCTGTTGTGTGATGTAGTGTTGTGAGCTGGAAGGGTTGGCGGGTTGACTGGCTTTCTGGTCAGGTGGCCAGACCACTGGAACCGCTGTTGTGTGATGTAGTGTTGTGAGCTGGAAGGGTTGGCGGGTTGACTGGCTTTCTGGTCAGGTGGCCAGACCACTGGAACCGCTGTTGTGTGATGTAGTGGTTGACAGACGTTATTACTGGATCTCTTCCTTGCTAGTCACGTCTCTTCTGGTCTTGCCGGCCGTTGTTCCGTGACATCTCATCTTGTGGATTGTTAAACTCCAGGTCTGGCGCTGATAGGTCAATGTGGGTACAAAAATTGTATTAATAAGTCTGGGGTTTGTTTTCATATGGATATTTCGGTATTTTGGATATTTTGGAAGCTTTTGCAGACGAAGGAAGACCTAGATCCAACTGTCATAGCATGGTCAGAATTGTCCCATGGTCAGAATTGTCTCATGGTCTGTGGCGCTTCATGCCCTGATCTGGTGGTGACCTCAGTTTCCTTTTCCCTACCGCGTCCATGCCTGAGGTAGGTTTGAATTAGGATCGTGAGTGTCAGTGGTTCATGGAGGGGAGAGGTGGTGTCTTTTGAAGGCCGTAGGTGTGGTGATTTTACTGGAGAGTGTCTAACTTGGTCTGTAGCTCTGTAAGTGAGTGATAACTGTCGTCAGTAGGAAGGGGGGTGGGGGTTATTAGGCAGTGTCGTCAGTAGGAAGGGGGTGGGGGTTATTAGGCAGTGTCGTCAGTAGGAAGGGGGGTGGGGGTTATTAGGCAGTGTCGTCAGTAGGAAGGGGGGTGTGGGTTATTAGGCAGTGTCGTCAGTAGGAAGGGGGGTGGGGGTTATTAGGCAGTGTCGTCAGTAGGAAGGGGGGTGGGGGTTATTAGGCAGTGTCGTCAGTAGGAAGGGGGTGGGGGTTATTAGGCAGTGTCGTCAGTAGGAAGGGGGGTGGGGGTTATTAGGCAGTGTCGTCAGTAGGAAGGGGGGTGTGGGTTATTAGGCAGTGTCGTCAGTGGAGGGGGGGTGGGGTTATTAGGCCAGTGTGTCTAGTAGGAGAGGGAGGTGGAGGTTTAATGAGCATAGTCGTCAGTAGGAAGGGGGTGGGGTTATTAGGCAGTGTCGTCAGTAGGAAGGGGGGTGGGGGTTATTAGGCAGTGTCGTCAGTAGGAAGGGGGGTGGGGTTATTAGGCAGTGTCGTCAGTAGGAAGGGGGGTGGGGGTTATTAGGCAGTGTCGTCAGTAGGAAGGGGGTGGGGGTTATTAGGCAGTGTCGTTAGTAGGAAGGGGGTGGGGGTTATTAGGCAGTGTCGTCAGTAGGAAGGGGGGTGGGGGTTATTAGGCAGTGTCGTTAGTAGGAAGGGGGGTGGGGGTTATTAGGCAGTGTCGTTAGTAGGAAGGGGGGTGGGGGTTATTAGGCAGTGTCGTCAGTAGGAAGGGGGGGTGGGGGTTATTAGGCAGTGTCGTTCAGTAGGAAGGGGGTGGGGGTTATTAGGCAGTGTCGTTAGTAGGAAGGGGGGTGGGGGTTATTAGGCAGTGTCGTCAGTAGGAAGGGGGTGGGGGTTATTAGGCAGTGTCGTCAGTAGGAAGGGGGGTGGGGGTTATTAGGCAGTGTCGTCAGTAAGCTGAGTCAGTACAACTATTGTCAACTCCGTCCAAGAGACCCAGCAGCAGTGCAGGGTCTCTCTGATGGGTAGTCCAACGGCGTCCTGATATCGCTGGCTCCCAGGACTTGCTGGCTGTGGGACTTTACTGAATGAACGTAGTGTTGGTGGTGGTGTGTGTTGGGTAGCTGGCCGTAATGAACGTAGTGTTGGTGGTGTGTGTGTGTTGGGCAGCTGGCCGGAATGAACGTAGTGTTGGTGGTGTGTTGTGTGTTGGGTCACTGGCCGGAATGAACGTAGTGTTGGTGGTGTGTGTGTGTTGGGCAGCTGGCCGAATGAACGTAGGGTTGGTGGTGTGTTGTGTGTTGGGCAGCTGGCCGTAATGAACGTAGTGTTGGTGGTGTGTTGGGCAGCTGGCCGAATGAACGTAGTGTTGGTGGTGTGTTTGGGACAGCTGGCCGTAATGAACGTAGTGTTGGTGGTGTGTTGGGCAGCTGGCCGAATGAACGTAGTGTTGGTGGTGTGTTGTGTGTTGGACAGCTGGCCGTAATGAACGTAGTGTTGGTGGTGTGTGTTGGCAGCTGGCCGGAATGAACGTAGTGTTGGTGGTGTGTTGGGCAGCTGGCCGTAATGAACGTAGTTTGGTGGTGTGTTGGGCAGCTGGCCGTAATGAACGTAGTGTTGGTGTGTGTTGTGTGTTGGGCAGCTGGCCGTAATGAACGTAGTGTTGGTGGTGTGTTGGGCAGCTGGCCGTAATGAACGTAGTGTTGGTGGTGTGTGTGTGTTGGACAGCTGGCCGTAATGAACGTAGTGTTGGTGGTGTGTTGTGTGTTGGGCAGCTGGCCGGAATGAACGTAGTGTTGGTGGTGTGTTGTGGTTGGACAGCTGGCCGTAATGAACGTAGTGTTGGTGGTGTGTTGTGTGTTGGACAGCTGGCCGTAATGAACGTAGTGTTGGTGGTGTGTTGTGTGTTGGACAGCTGGCCGGAATGAACGTAGTGTTGGTGGTGTGTTGGGCAGCTGGCCGAATGAACGTAGTGTTGGTGGGTGTTGTGTGTTGGGCAGCTGGCCGGAATGAACGTAGTGTTGGTGGTGTGTTGGACAGCTGGCCGTAATGAACGTAGTGTTGGTGGTGTGTTGTGTGTGTGGCAGCTGGCCGGAATGAACGTAGTGTTGGTGGTGGCTGAATGGTTGTGTGTTGGGCAGCTGGCCGTAATGAACGTAGTGTTGGTGGGTGTTGGTGTTGGGCAGCTGGCCGGAATGAACGTAGTGTTGGTGTGGTGTTGGGGCAGCGCCGAATGAACGTAGTGTGGTGTGTGTTGGCAGCTGGCCGGAATGAACGTAGTGTTGGTGGTGTGTTGTGTGTTGGGCAGCTGGCCGAATGAACGTAGTGTTGGTGGTGGTGTGTGTTGGCAGCTGGCCGGAATGAACGTAGTGTTGGTGGTGTGTTGGGCAGCTGGCCGAATGAACGTAGTGTTGGTGGTGTGTGGTGTTGGCAGCTGCCGAATGAACGTAGTGTTGGTGGTGTGTTGGGCAGCTGGCCGGAATGAACGTAGTGTTGGTGGTGTGTTGTGTTTGGCAGCTGGCCGAATGAACGTAGTGTTGGTGGTGTGTTGTGTGTTGGCAGCTGGCCGAATGAACGTAGTGTTGGTGGTGTGTTGGCAGCTGGCCGGAATGAACGAGTGTGTGGTGGTGTGTTGGACAGCTGGCCGGAATGAACGTAGTGTTGGTGGTGTGTTGTGTGTTGGACAGCTGGCCGAATGAACGTAGTGTTGGTGGTGTGTTTGGTGTGTTGGCAGCTGGCCGTAATGAACGTAGTGTTGGTGGTGTGTTGTGTGTTGGCAGCTGGCCGTAATGAACGTAGTGTTGGTGGTGGTTGTGTGTTGGGCAGCTGGCCGGAATGAACGTAGTGTTGGTGGTGTGTTGGGCAGCTGGCCGAATGAACGTAGTGTTGGTGGTGTGTTGTGTTGGGCAGCTGGCCGGAATGAACGTAGTGTGGTGTGTGTTGTGTGTTGGACAGCTGGCCGTAATGAACGTAGTGTTGGTGGGGTTGTGTGTTGGACAGCTGGCCGGAATGAACGTAGTGTTGGTTGTTGTGTGTTGGCAGCTGGCCGGAATGGAACGTAGTGTTGGTGGTGTGTTGCGTGCCGAATGTGTTGTGTGTTGGGCAGCTGGCCGAATGAAAAGTAGTGTTGGTGGTGTGTTTGTGTTGGCAGCTGGCCGGAATGAACGTAGGTTGGTGGTGTGTTGGAGCTGGCCGAATGACGTAGTGATGGTGTTGTGGTGGTTGTTGGGCACTGGCCGATATGAGTGTGTTGGTGGTGTGTGTGTGTTGGTGGGGATGTGAGGTCAGCTGGCGTGTTGAACGTGGCGATGCGTGTTTGGGTGGGTTGGTGAGTTGGTGTGTTGGGCAGCTGGCCGGATGAACGTAGTGTTGGTGGGTTGTGTGGAATGGAGACGTAGGGTTGGTGGTTGTGTTGGCAGCTGGCCGATGAACGTAGGTGGTTGTGTGTGGACACTGTAAAGGCGTATGATGTGTGTTGGCAGACTGGCCGAATGAACGTAGTGTGTCGGTGTGTGGTAAGCTTCAATGAAGAAGCCCCCTCCCAGCTGGCCGAATGACGTAGTGTTGTGTGTGCTGTCTGCATGGCCAGGATGTGTGGTGGTGCTGGCGGAATGAACGTATGTGTGGTTTTTTTGGCAGCTGGCCGGATGAACGTAGTGTGGTTAGCTGGGGCAGCTGGCCGAATGAACGTTTTGGGTGGCGGCTTGTGTTGTGGACGTACGTGAACAAGCTTGCTGTTGTTTTCTGCAAAGAAAGTGCGTGTTGGTTGTTTGAAGATAGCGGTGTAAAAACGTGATAGTGTGTTGTTTTGGGAAGTCTGGCCGAATCACGTATGTTGGTGTATGTGTGTTTGACAGATAGCGAATGACGTGTGGTGTTTGGTTTGTGATTTTTGTTTTACAGTGTGGAAAACGTAGTGTTTGGTTGTGTGGTTGGACAGCTGGCCGAACTGAAACTTAGAATGTTGGGTGTTCTGGGAATGGCGTATGGTAGTGTGGTGTTGTTGTTTGGATCAGCTGGCCGAATGACGTAGTGTGTGATATTGACTGCTCATGAACTGTGTGTTGTGGTGTGGAGTCATGGCGAATGAACGTAGCGTGTTGTGTGTGTTGTGGTTGGCAGCTGGCCGTAATAACGTAGGTTGGTGTGTTGTTGTGGTTGGGAAGCTGGCCGTAATGAACGTAGTGTTGGGTGTGGAATCTTGATTGTTTGTTTGTCAGCTTGCCGGAATGAACGTTGTTGTGGTTTGTTGTTTCCTCCGTCTGCTCTGTTTGTTGTGGCAGCGCCGACGTATGTTGGTGTGTGTTGGACAGCTGGCCGATGAACGTAGGTTGGGGTGTTGTGTTTGGCAGGGCCGGAATGAACGTGTGTTGTGGTGGTTGGTGTTGGCAGCTGGCCGGAATGAACGTAGTATGGTGGTGTGTGGGCAGCTGGCCGAATGACGTAGTGTTGGGGTGTGTTGGCAGCTGGCGGAATGAACGTGGTTGGTGTGTGTTGGCATGGCCGGAAGTTGTAGGATGTTGCAGTGCGAATGAACGTCGGGATCAAGTAACAAAGCGGCGACAAAATTGGCAGAGAAAATTGAAATCCCCAACCAGTTTCCAAAAGGCGGGGTAAACAAGTACTATTCACACTGAAAGAACCCCCCCTCCCCACTTCCCTGGCTCTTTCTCTCCCCCTCCCCTCCTCATCCCATGGAGTGGTTGGGGTGTAGTCTGTTTCTTCACTCTAGAGCCTGTCAGAAGATAGACGCGATAGCACCAGAGACAGAAGACATACAGCTTCAAGTCTTTCTGACGGCACCAGCGGCCGGCCATATCTGTCGTTTGTCGGCTACGTATCACGTGAAACAAGCTTGCCTGTCTGCTTTTCTAGACAGAGAGAAAGACTGCAGTGTTCCAGGTATGAATATATGTATAGATATGAAGCGGTGTAAAAACTGAACTAAACAAGTTGTTTTGCAAGGTTTTTGAACCGAACCAGCAACTTGTTGCTAACATAGAATTCAGTTTTACGAGTAAGAAGTGTCGTGTGGTGTTCCTGGAAAATTTGGACTGAAGTTTTTATGATTTATACTATAGTAGTGTGAAAACGGAATCAGAGACTTTGCTTTGCGGGGCCTTGGACTGAATCAACGACCTGAAAATTACTTTAAGAAATGTTGCGCGATGTTCCTGGGAATGGGACGTTTTGTGGTAGTGTAGGAAACATGTACATGTACTTTTGTATCATCTGTGTCTTTGTGGCGTGCGTGTGAATCAATTCACTGACTACATGTACTGTAGTGCTTATGTGGTGTGGAGTTTGATTTGAAGCAGCATTGCTGTAGCTGGCTGTGTTGTGTGTGTTTTGGGGACTGCGTTGTGCCAAGGACAGTACAACTACAGTGGGGATTTTTTTTCAATCGGTAAGGAGTATAAACGGTATTATGTTTTGTGAGAGATTGGGACCATCATTTTTATTCTTTGCTTCTCTCTCTCTCTCACTCTCTCTCTCTCTGTTTCTCTCTCTCTCTCTCCTCTCTCCCTCTCTCTCTCTCTCTCTCTCTCTCTCTCTCTCTCTCTCTCTCTCCTGTGCGCGCACGAGTGTGTGTTATTTGTTTTTGTTGCCCAATCTGCCGAACTTACCCGGTGTCACTACCCCTGGTTTGGTTTGGTTTGGGTATTTGTGTTGTTGTTGTTGTTTGGTTGTTTGTTGTAGATTTCGTTTGGTTTGGTTTGGTAGGGTTTGTTTGTTTGTTTGTTTGTTTGTTTGTTTTTCATAGATTTCATTTGGTTTGTTTGGTTTGGGTTTTCCCCCAGTTTCTGCCGGCTGCCATGGAGCGTGGTGGTCAGTGTAATTATTGTCGGCAATTGCAATACTTCCTGTGTGATCCTCATCTGTTTTTGTTGTTGTTGTTGTTGTTGTAACTTTTTATAGTATGCTTCCCATTTATTTGCAACTACGCTCATGGTTTCTAAGAAGAATGTTGAGATTTCCATGGACAGCAAAGAAAACAAACGAGACAGTCTTGATGGAGGCAGACACAAGTAGATCACTCATAAGGAAGATTAGGAAAAGACAGGCAACATTTATGGGCCATTTTATGAGGAAAGGGGAATTGGAGCACCTGGTCACAACAGGAAAGCTGGAGGGAAAGAGAGCACCAGGTAGACCCAGGGAGAAGATGTTGGACGGACTTGCAGAGTGGCTGAAGACAAAGAGGATGGAAGAGGTGCTTGAGGCAACAAGAGATAGAAACAGATGGAAGGCCATGATCGCCAACGCCATGTGGCAAGGCACCTGATGACGATGATGATGATGATAGTATGCTTATATTAAGCGTGTAGAGTAGTAAGAACTAGCTGTAAGACAGATCCAATGGGACCTAATGCTACTGTCCTTCAGTAATAGAATGTTCTGAACTCAGAAGTCTGAAGTCTGTCATGACTGCAGGGACAGACTGAGAAGACGTCAGAACTTGCTGTTCACACAGTGTTTGTTGGCTCAGTCCGTACAGCGCGGGACTCTTACCCAGGGTTGTGGGTTTGAGCCCCAACGTTGAACAACATGTATTTATACACGTTTCATTACACTGTATCCTGAACTGTTGCACCGACAGACTGCTACAAATATAAGATATACACGTAACACCCATACGCTAGGTACGACCTCAGGACCTTGCCGACGTACAGTACTTACGTGCAAGCTCAGTGTTTATACCATGATTATTCTGGATATCTTCTATCTCATGGCATCAGTGGCGTTAGTGCTTATGGAATGTATTCCGAGCTCAGAAACGTTGTCTTTAGTAACTGATATTGAAACTGTTATAATTCAGATCAGTGGAGTACACAGTTCATAACAGTTGAGACAGCACTGTTAGATTTACACTACAGTTTCGAGTTTTTATTTTCATTTTTGCAGAGCGTGGGTGTGACCACAGGCCAACAGAAAGACTCAAATAGCTGCTGGAGGATCTTTAACCTGACTCCACCACAAAGCCACCAACGTTGAACCAACCAGCATCATGGATCAACCTCCGACGTTTACCAGCCAAAAAACACCGGCACACAAACGGGTCGGTATTGTAGGGACGGGACAGTTCGCTTCAGCGTTGGCCCAGCGCCTGTTGACCAACGGCTATTCCGTCGTTCTAGGAAGCCGCCATCCGCAACAACGGCGCGGCCACGCCGCTCTGTCGTCATTGATCGGTGACGCCGCAGGTTCCAAAGTCAGAGTGACGTCACTGGAAGACTGCGTCACCAGCAGTGACGTCATCTTCGTGGCTGTTCACGCGGAGCATTTTGAGGAGATTTTTACGGCAGAGATGGCCAGGCTTTGTGCCGGGAAGACGCTCGTGGATATTTCCAACGGGAAAAAACGAAAAACTGCCATCACCACCGCCAACACCAACAACACCGCCATTACCCCCACTGCAACTACAACTACCACGACCACAAGTAATACGGCCGCCGTCAAAACCACCACCAGCAACAACACAACAACCACCACGAAACCTCAACCTCCAACGCTCACTTCTGGCATCCCTGGCCCCCGAATCCACCATCGTCAAAGCTTTCAACTCCATCCCTGCTTACGTCATAGAGAATGACGTCACGGCCAGCGGAGGTGGCGCGAGGAGGGTGGCGGTGGCTAGTGACGACGTCACAGCGCGCGCGGTGGTGTGCGTGCTGGCGCGCGAGCTGGGGTTTGATCCTCACGAGGTCGGGGGTTTGGACAGAGCGCGTGAGATGGAGGAGAGGGAGAGGAGGGTGTTCCCCGAGTGGACGGCAGCTGTGGTGACGGCCTTGGTCCTCTGGCTGTTCTGGTTCTTCTTTGCTGTCAGCAGGTGGGTGTCTGTTGTGAGGAAAACAGACGGACAAACAAGTAAAGAAAATGACGCAAACAAACAATAAAAACAACCAAACCAGAACAAAATGTCTGACGTAATCAAAATAGAGGAGACATTTCTATCAAATGTATAAAAAAAATACATTAATATTATGCTTGTGCATACATACGCACTAACAGAAAACCCTACAGGAGAAACGCACACATACTTGCACACGCACATGCATGTAAACATATCACATGCATAGAGAGAATTTGTGGTACATCCACACACAAGCACATGGTCTGCGTACACATACATATACACACACTCGCATGCGCACACACACACACATACATTCACATATGGACATGTAGATACACATAGCACATATGCATACACACAAACATAAACACATACACGCACATGTACATACACACATACATGCATACATACATACATACATACACTTAACATATACATACCAGCGCGCACATACATACATGAACACATACACTAACACATATGCATACATACACACACAGACACATACACTTACACACACATACACAGGCACATGTAGACACATGCACAGGCACATGTAGACACACACACATACATACACATGTACACACACAAACACATACACAAACCCAATGGAGATGACGGGATCTCTTCCAGTATAAGCAGTATCACCATCTTCTGGAAATTCTAGGCTGGAAATTTCCTCTTTTCTGTCACTCTCTTTGTTTCTGCCTTGTTCCTGTGCTATTTGTCAACTCGTCCTATCATTTTCTGCCTTGTTCCTATGCTATTTGTCAACTTGTCCTATCATGTTTCTGCCTTGTTCCTGTGCTATTTGTCAACTCGTCCTATCATTTTCCTGCCTTGTTCCTGTGCTATTTGTCAACTCGTCCTATCATTTTCCTGCCTTGTTCCTGTGCTATTTGTCAACTCGTCCTATCATTTTCCTGCCTTGTTCCTGTGCTATTTGTCAACTCGTCCTATCATTTTTCTGCCTTGTTCCTGTGCTATTTGTCAACTCGTCCTATCATTTTTCTGCCTTGTTCCTGTGCTATTTGTCAACTCGTCCTATCATTTTTCTGCCTTGTTCCTGTGCTATTTGTCAACTCGTCCTATCATTTTTCTGCCTTGTTCCTGTGCTATTTGTCAACTCGTCCTATCATTTTCTGCCTTGTTCCTGTGCTATTTGTCAACTCGTCCTATCATTTTTCTGCCTTGTACCTGTGCTATTTGTCAACTCGTCCTATCATTTTTCTGCCTTGTTCCTGTGCTATTTGTCAACTCGTCCTATCATTTTTCTGCCTTGTTCCTGTGCTATTTGTCAACTCGTCCTATCATTTTCTGCCTTGTTCCTGTGCTATTTGTCAACTCGTCCTATCATTTTCTGCCTTGTTCCTGTGCTATTTGTCAACTCGTCCTATCATTTTTCTGCCTTGTTCCTGTGCTATTTGTCAACTCGTCCTATCATTTTCTGCCTTGCTGGTCCATTCACCTGTACGTGTTTTATTAACACTGATAACTTCAAATCTATTGAGTCTTCCTGTCCTGAGTATCTCACCCATCTGTTACATCTCTACACGCCATCTCGAGCTTTGCGGTCCTCATCTGATACCCGTCTCTATAGTATCCCCATAGTCCGCACTAAAAGGTTTGGGCAGCGTTCTTTTTCCTATCAAGCTTCAACCATCTGGAATCAGTTACCTCGCTCTCTTAGATACTCACCCTCTCTGTCCACATTCAAACGCTCCCTCAAAACTTACCTGTTTCCCAAAACTGGTAATCTCTGCCCCCTTCCCCCCATGTAATGTAATGGTGACATTATAGTGTCTTAGTGTCAATGTGTCATTGTATTTGCATGTCATGCTGTGTGTGTGTTTGTGTGTGTGTGTGTGTTTGTGTGTGTGTGGGTGCTTCTGTGGGTGTGTGTGCTTGTGATTCTGGTTATATGTTTTGCCATTGTAAACGCCTAGGGCATTAATTTGATTAGGCGTACTAAATGTTCATAATAATAATAATAATAACTGGGTACATGTATTAAGTTGGTCCATTCACCTGTACGTGTTGTATTAAGACTGATAACTGGGTACATGTATTAAGTTGGTCCATTCACCTGTACGTGTTTTATTAAGACTGATAACTGGGTACATGTATTAAGTTGGTCCATTCACCTGTATGTGTTGTATTAAGACTGATAACTGGGTACATGTATTAAGTTGGTCCATTCACCTGTACGTGTTGTATTAAGACTGATAACTGGGTAGTCTACATGTATTAACTTGGTCCATTCACCTGTAGTGTCTTATTAAGACTGATAACTGGGTACATGTATTAAGTTGGTCCATTCACCTGTACGTGTTGTATTAAGATTGATAACTGGGTACATGTATTAAGTTGGTCCATTCACCTGTATGTGTTGTATTAAGATTGATAACTGGGTACATGTATTAAGTTGGTCCATTCACCTGTACGTGTTTTATTAACACTGTTAACTGGGTACATGTATTAAGTTGGTCCATTCACCTGTACGTGTTTTATTAACACTGATAACTGGGTACATGTATTAAGTTGGTCCATTCACCTGTACGTGTTTTATTAACACTGATAACTGGGTACATGTATTAAGTTGGTCCATTCACCTGTACGTGTTGTATTAAGATTGATAACTGGGTACATGTATTAAGTTGGTCCATTCACCTGTATGTGTTGTATTAAGATTGATAACTGGGTACATGTATTAAGTTGGTCCATTCACCTGTACGTGTTTTATTAACACTGTTAACTGGGTACATGTATTAAGTTGGTCCATTCACCTGTACGTGTTTTATTAACACTGATAACTGGGTACATGTATTAAGTTGATCCATTCACATGTACGTGTTTTATTAACACTAATAACTGGGTACATGTATTAAGTTGGTCCATTCACCTGTACGTGTTTTATTAACACTGATAACTGGGTACATGTATTAAGTTGATCCATTCACATGTACGTGTTTTATTAACACTAATAACTGGGTACATGTATTAAGTTGGTCCATTCACCTGTACGTGTTTTATTAAGACTTATATGTGGGTACATGTATTAAGTGCATTTTGGCTGTAAGGAAGTGTAATGTACAGGAGACGTTTGAAGTAATTTAGGCCTGTTTATGTATGCTTTAGTGTCCTTTAGTGTCCTTTAGTGTCCTTTAGTGTCCTTAGTCAAGAAGGAAGTTAACGACGTCATTAGGTGCTCCTGTGGAGCACCTTCGTCCAGTAGGGACCGTCATGCGGCGCAGGTGACACCAGACCAAAATTAAATTTAAACACACCAAAATAGCAACATGGAACATCAGAACAATGTTGCAGAAAGGTAAATTAGACAACATCAAAATGGAGATGGAAAGGCTTACATCAGTATTTTGGGACTGGGGGAAGTGAGATGGAAGGGGGCAGGCATGATAATATCAGGAGAATATACAGTGGTATACTCTGGTGGTAATTCACATGAAAGAGGAGTAGGCATCATAATGGACAAAGACAAATCAAAAGCAGTTAAGGGATACTGGGCAGAGTTTTACTGGTCAAATTCGAGGCAAATCTTTTGATATCAACATCATACAGGTGTATGCACCAACATCCACAAGTGCACCAACATCCACAAGTACTGAGGAAGACATCGACTACTTCTACGAAGTTTTAGAGATGGCCAAGGTCCAATGTAAATCACAAGAAGTTACAGTCATAATGGGAGATTTTACTGCTAAAGTGGGACAGGATAGGGTGGAGGATATAGTTGGACCTCATGGCCTTGGTACACAAAATGAAAGGGGGGGGGGGAACTTGTAGAATGGGCACAGATGAATGAGTTCATAGTAGGAAACACCTGGTTTGAGCAGCCTAACAGAAGAAAATGGACTTGGATGAGTCCAGGAGATAATACCAAAAATCAAATTGACTACATCCTGATCAACAAAAGATTTAGAAATTCTTTACTGTCAGCAAAAACACTACCAGGCGCAGACTGCAACAGTGACCACAATCCTGTAGTGGGAAGGTTTAGGCTGAAATTGAGGAAAAGGAAACAGACCAAAAGCAACATCAAACTAAACCTTGGACTCTTAAAGACAGATGAAATGATACGTCAAAAATTTAATGTACATGTTCAAAACAAATTCAGTGCTCTGGAAGACGTTGGTGACAGTGAGGAACAATGGACAAAGTTGAGAAGTTCTATAAATGAAGCTTGTGAAGAAATCCCTAAGACGGATAGAAAAGCACAAAAGAGCTGGATGACTAATGAAATTTTGGGCTTGATGGAGGAAAGGAGGAAGGCAAAGAGAAACGAGGTGATATACAGGAAGATAAACAAAGAAATCAGGTATAGGTGCAATGAAGCTAAGGAAGCTTGGCTGAACACAAAATGCAAAGAGATAGAAGAACGACACAAAATGGATCCTCAGGGTCTGTACAGACGAATTGAAGAAATTGTCCACAGGAAAAATACATGCACATCAACTGGTTGCTTAAAATCGAAAGATGGCACGATTATCATGGAAAAAGACAAAATACTGGACAGATGGGGAGAGTACATTAAAGACCTTTTTGAGGATGACAGAAACGAAGAACACATTATAAAAAAGAACTTTGGAGGACCACCCATAATGAAAGATGAAGTTAGAGTAGCACTGAAAAAGATGAAACCAGGAAAAGCCCCAGGACCAGACAACATTACTACAGAGATGATTGAAGCCCTGGAGGAATTTGGCATAGAAAAAATAACAGTCCTCCTAAATGAGATTTACGACACTGGAAAAATCCCCAAAGATATGTCAGAATCAATTTTCATTGCACTTCCAAAGAAGACAGGGGCTATAGAATGCGAACTCCATCGCACAATCAGTTTGATGAGTCATGTAACAAAAATCCTGTTAAGAATAATCATGATGAGGACAAAGAATAGAATCAAAAGAGAAATAGCAGAAGAACAGTGTGGATTTGTGGAAGGGAAAGGAACTATTAATGCCATATACATCCTAAGAACTATCATAGAGAGGTCAATTGAGATGAATAAGGATTTGTATTTATGCTTTGTTGACTATACCAAGGCCTTCGATCGGGTACAACATGAAGAATTAATCAACCAACTGGAGAGACTCAGTGTTGATGGAAAAGATCTACGATTAATCAGGAATATGTACTGGGAACAAACAGCTGCAATGAGAATAGAAAACAATATAAGCTCTTTTCAAAACATCAAAAGAATAGTCAGACAGGGTTGTGTTTTGTCACCAGATCTGTTTTCACTGTATAGCAAAAACATCATGAGAAACCTAGAAGAAGACCCTGGATTAAAGGTTGGAGGGAAAATGATAAACAACATTCGGTACGCAGATGACACCGTGCTAATTGCAGAAAATGAAAGGGACCTACAAAACCTTGTGAATATACTAGAAATAGAAAGCAAAGGTAAGAAGGGGTTTGAACTAAACAGCAGGAAGACTGAAATCATGGTGATCAGTAAAAAACATGAAATCCCCTCATGCAAAATAACAGCAAATGGCACAACCTTGACACAGGTTAATAAGTTCAAATACCTGGGAACGGTCATTTCATCAGACGGCAGATGCACATCGGAAATAACTGGCAGAATCGGCCAAGCCAAAACAGCATTCAAGAAGATGACAAGCATTCTTACCAACAAATGCCTATCAATTAACATCAGAAAGAGAGTTCTTGAATGTTATATAGAACCAATACTGTTGTACGGATGCAAGGCGTGGACAGTCAGCAAGCAAAGCCAGAGCAGGATCGAGGCAACCGAGATGTGGTTTCTAAGAAGATTGTTGAAAGTTCCATGGACAGCAAAGAAAACAAACGAGACAGTCTTGATGGAGGCAGACACAAGTAGATCACTCATAAGGAAGATTAGGAAAAGACAGGCAACATTTATAGGCCATTTTATGAGGAAGGGGGTTTTGGAGCACCTGGTCACAACGGGGAAGCTGGAGGGAAAGAGAGCACCAGATAGACCCAGGGAGAGAATGCTGGACGGACTTGCAGAGTGGCTGGGGATGAGGAGGGTGGGGGAGATGCTGGGGGCAACGAGAGATAGAGATGGTTGGAAGTCCATAGTCGCCAACGCCATGCGGCAGGGCACCTGATGATGATGATGATGATGAGTCATGTTTATACCTGTAATCAAGTTTGGTTCTTTAAACGCCCTGGTGATAAATTGGATGGAATGGTCAACGCTAGGGTCATACCTTTTGATTAAGTGCGCGAATGCACTGATATGTGTACTTCATTTTCTTTTCCTTTTTTTGTTTTTGTTTTTGTCAACGAGGTATTGTGTATGCTTTGATTTAGTGATAGTCCTGACGTGGCTTACGCAGTCGGCTGGCCTTTAAATGGTAATAATAAGGACATAACACAATCACACTCGCACAGACATACACACACGCGCGCGCGCGCACACACACACACGACGCATGCACGCACGCACACACACATTTGCTCACACGCGCACTCTCCCCTCCACACACATACAGACATACAAAATGACACACATACACATACATACATACAAAATGGCACATATACACATACATACATACAAAATGGCACATATACACATACATACATACAAAATGGCACACATACACATACATACATACAAAATGGCACATATACACATACATACATACAAAATGGCACATATACACATACATACATACAAAATGGCACACATACACATACATACATACAAAATGGCACATATACACATACATAATATACACACGTGCACACTCACAAATACACACATATACACACAAACACATAGCACGCATACCCACATACGCACACAAATGCACACGCGCTCACATACACACGCACACATACAGACACACACACAGGCAAGCACTCACATACACACACACACAGACACACGCGCGCGCGCATTTATATTTACACACATTTATACACATATATACAAACGCACGAACACATACATATATCATTGCCTTTTCTGTTTTTTCTTCTTTTTTTTTTCTCCCTCCCCCTTACCCCTCCGTGGGATGCCGGGGGCTCTGTCAGTATAGTGTCCCCACCTTCTGGACATTCTGTGATAGAAATTCCTTCCTTTCTGTCACTCTCTTTGTTTCTTTCTTCCTTCTTTGCTATCTGTCAGTTCTTCCTGTCATTTTCTGTCTTGCTGGTCCATTCACCCATATAATTATGTTCAATACAGCCTTGCATGCTTTCTCTTGTGAATGATCATTGGGTACATGTATTAAATGAATTTTGGCTCTGGGGAAATGAGATATTCGGAAGCAATTCTAGGAAATTTTGGTCCATTTTTATATGTTTTTGTGTCCTTAGTTATGTTTAGATTTGTATTCAGGTTTGTTTTTTTAAGTCCCCTGTGTGACAAATTGGACAGAGTGGTCAGAGCCAGGGCCATTTCCTTGGAGTAGGTGCGCGAATGCATTGATATGTGTACTTAATTTTCTGTTCCTTTTTTTTTTTTTTAAGTAGGCCTACTGTGTGTGTCTTGAAACGGTTGTGGCACTGATATGGCCCTACGCAGTCGGCTGGGCTTTAATCAACAATAAGATTTAGAGTGAATCTTTTCCTCTTCTTCCTTTTGCTTTATACTCAGTTTTCCGTTGTTTTTGTTGTTGTTTGTTTTGTTGTTGTTTTGTTTCGGTTTTTTTTTTTGGTTTTTGTTGTTGTTGTTGTTGTTGTTTTGTCTGGTGATGATAATGATGATGGTGGTGATGATGTTGATTATGGTGATAATATATTGAAGATGATGTTGATAACGGCGACGACGATGACGACGATGATGCTGATGATGCTGATGACGATGATGGAAAAATGATGATAACAGTGATGATGATATCAGATCTACATTCAAACACTAACGACAAAACTGAACTCTCCGTTCTAACACATCTCTGACGTCTCACTGACAGTCGCGGCACACAAGTGGGTAAGACTTCACACTTCCAAACGGAAGGTCCGGGGTTCGATCCTGCCTGGACACTTCCCGCCTGGTGGGTAAAGTGTGGACATTTTACATTTTGCCCGTCTGTCAGCTCAACGTGTGTGTGGCCATGTCTGTGTCTAACATCCTTGATGTGTGTGGCCATGTCTGTGCCTAACATCCTTGATGTGTGTGGCCATGTCTGTGTCTAACATCCTTGATGTGTGTGGCCATGTCTGTGTCTAACATCCTTGATGTGTGTGGCCATGTCAGTGTCTAACATCCTTGACGTGTGTGGCCATGTCTGTGTCTAACATCCTTGATGTGTGTGGCCATGTCTGTGTCTAACATCCTTGATGTGTGTGGCCATGTCTGTGTCTAACATCCTTGATGTGTGTGGCCATGTCTGTGTCTAACATCCTTGATGTGTGTGGCCATGTCAGTGTCTAACATCCTTGATGTGTGTGGCCATGTCTGTGTCTAACATCCTTGATGTGTGTGGCCATGTCTGTGTCTAACATCCTTGATGTGTGTGGCCATGTCTGTGTCTAACATCCTTGATGTGTGTGGCCATGTCTGTGTCTAACATCCTTGATGTGTGTGGCCATGTCTGTGTCTAACATCCTTGATGTGTGTGGCCATGTCAGTGTCTAACATCCTTGATGTGTGTGGCCATGTCTGTGTCTAACATCCTTGATGTGTGTGGCCATGTCAGTGCCTAACATCCTTGATGTGTGTGGCCATGTCTGTGCCTAACATCCTTGATGTGTGTGGCCATGTCTGTGTCTAACATCCTTGATGTGTGTGATGTGTGTGGCCATGTCTGTGCCTAACATCCTTGATGTGTGTGATGTGTGTGGCCATGTCAGTGTCTAACATCCTTGATGTGTGTGGCCATGTCTGTGCCTAACATCCTTGATGTGTGTGATGTGTGTGGCCATGTCTGTGCCTAACATCCTTGATGTGTGTGATGTGTGTGGCCATGTCAGTGTCTAACATCCTTGATGTGTGTGGCCATGTCTGTGCCTAACATCCTTGATGTGTGTGGCCATGTCAGTGCCTAACATCCTTGATGTGTGTGGCCATGTCTGTGCCTAACATCCTTGATGTGTGTGGCCATGTCTGTGTCTAACATCCTTGATGTGTGTGATGTGTGTGGCCATGTCTGTGCCTAACATCCTTGATGTGTGTGATGTGTGTGGCCATGTCAGTGTCTAACATCCTTGATGTGTGTGGCCATGTCTGTGCCTAACATCCTTGATGTGTGTGATGTGTGTGGCCATGTCTGTGCCTAACATCCTTGATGTGTGTGATGTGTGTGGCCATGTCAGTGTCTAACATCCTTGATGTGTGTGGCCATGTCTGTGCCTAACATCCTTGATGTGTGTGGCCATGTCAGTGCCTAACATCCTTGATGTGTGTGGCCATGTCTGTGCCTAACATCCTTGATGTGTGTGGCCATGTCTGTGTCTAACATCCTTGATGTGTGTGACCATGTCTGTGTCTAACATCCTTGATGTGTGTGGCCATGTCTGTGTCTAACATCCTTGATGTGTGTGGCCATGTCAGTGTCTAACATCCTTGATGTGTGTGGCCATGTCAGTGTCTAACATCCTTGATGTGTGTGGCCATGTCTGTGCCTAACATCCTTGATGTGTGTGGCCATGTCTGTGTCTAACATCCTTGATGTGTGTGATGTGTGTGGCCATGTCTGTGTCTAACATCCTTGATGTGTGTGATGTGTGTGGCCATGTCAGTGTCTAACATCCTTGATGTGTGTGATGTGTGTGGCCATGTCTGTGTCTAACATCCTTGATGTGTGTGGCCATGTCTGTGTCTAACATCCTTGATGTGTGTGGCCATGTCTGTGTCTAACATCCTTGATGTGTGTGGCCATGTCTGTGTCTAACATCCTTGATGTGTGTGGCCATGTCTGTGTCTAACATCCTTGATGTGTGTGGCCATGTCTGTGTCTAACATCCTTGATGTGTGTGGCCATGTCTGTGTCTAACATCCTTGATGTGTGTGGCCATGTCTGTGCCTAACATCCTTGATGTGTGTGGCCATGTCTGTGTCTAACATCCTTGATGTGTGTGGCCATGTCTGTGTCTAACATCCTTGATGTGTGTGATGTGTGTGGCCATGTCTGTGCCTAACATCCTTGATGTGTGTGGCCATGTCTGTGCCTAACATCCTTGATGTGTGTGGCCATGTCTGTGTCTAACATCCTTGATGTGTGTGATGTGTGTGGCCATGTCTGTGTCTAACATCCTTGACGTGTGTGGCCATGTCTGTGCCTAACATCCTTGATGTGTGTGGCCATGTCTGTGCCTAACATCCTTGATGTGTGTGGCCATGTCTGTGTCTAACATCCTTGATGTGTGTGGCCATGTCTGTGTCTAACATCCTTGATGTGTGTGGCCATGTCTGTGTCTAACATCCTTGATGTGTGTGGCCATGTCTGTGCCTAACATCCTTGATGTGTGTGGCCATGTCTGTGTCTAACATCCTTGAGTGTGTGTGTGGCGTCTGTCTAACTCCTTGGTGAGGGCCTAACATCCTTGATGTGTGTGGCCATGTCTGTGCTCTAACATCCTTGATGTGTGTGGCCATGTCTGTGTCTAACATCCTTGATGTGGGCTGTTGGTCTAACATCCTTGAGTGTGGCCATGTCTGTGTCTAACATCCTTGATGTGTGTGGCCATGTCTGTGTCTAACATCCTTGATGTGTGTGGCCATGTCTGTGTCTAACATCCTTGATGTGTGTGGCCATGTCTGTGTCTAACATCCTTGATGTGTGTGGCCATGTCGTGTCTAACATCCTTGATGTGTGGGCCATGTCTGTGTCTAACATCCTTGAGTGTGTGATGTGTGTGCCATGTCTGTGTCTAACATCCTTGATGTGTGTGGCCATGTCTGTGCCTAACATCCTTGATGTGTGTGGCCATGTCTGTGTCTAACATCCTTGATGTGTGTGGCCATGTCTGTGTCTAACATCCTTGATGTGTGTGGCCATGTCGTGTCTAACATCCTTGATGTGTGTGGCCATGTCTGTGCCTAACATCCTTGAGTGTGTGGCCATGTCTGTGCTAACATCCTTGATGTGTGTGGCCATGTCTGTGCCTAACATCCTTGTGTGTGTGCATGTCTGTGTCTAACATCCTTGATGTGTGTGGCCATGTCTGTGCTAACATCCTTGATGTGTGTGGCCATGTCTGTGTCTAACATCCTTGATGTGTGTGGCCATGTCTGTGCTAACATCCTTGATGTGTGTGGCCATGTCTGTGTCTAACATCCTTGATGTGTGTGGCCATGTCGTGTCCTAACATCCTTGATGTGTGTGGCCATGTCTGTGCCTAACATCCTTGATGTTGTGTTGTGTAATTTATGTGTGTGGCCATGTCTGTGCCTAACATCCTTGATGTGTGTGGCCATGTCTGTGCTAACATCCTTGATGTGTGTGGCCATGTCTGTGTCTAACATCCTTGACGTGTGTGGCCATGTCTGTGTCTAACATCCTTGATGTGTGTGGCCATGTCTGTGTCTAACATCCTTGATGTGTGTGGCCATGTCTGTGTCTAACATCCTTGATGTGTGTGGCCATGTCTGTGTCTAACATCCTTGATGTGTGTGGCCATGTCTGTGTCTAACATCCTTGATGTGTGTGGCCATGTCTGTGTCTAACATCCTTGATGTGTGTGGCCATGTCTGTGTCTAACATCCTTGATGTGTGTGAGTGTGTGGCCATGTCTGTGTCTAACATCCTTGACTGTGTGGCCATGTCTGTGTCTAACATCCTTGATGTGTGTGTGTGGCCATGTCTGTGTCTAACATCCTTGATGTGTGTGGCCATGTCTGTGTCTAACATCCTTGATGTGTGTGGCCATGTCTGTGTCTAACATCCTTGATGTGTGTGGCCATGTCTGTGCTAACATCCTTGATGTGTGTGGCCTGTCTGTGTCTAACATCCTTGATGTGTGTGGCCATGTCTGTGTCTAACATCCTTTGTGGTGTGTGGCCATGTCTGTGCTAACATCCTTGATGTGTGTGGCCATGTCTGTGCCTAACATCCTTGATGTGTGTGGCCATGTCTGTGTCTAACATCCTTGATGTGTGTGGCCATGTCTGTGTCTAACATCCTTGATGTGTGTGGCCATGTCTGTGTCTAACATCCTTGATGTGTGTGGCCATGTCTGTGTCTAACATCCTTGATGTGTGTGGCCATGTCTGTGTCTAACATCCTTGATGTGTGTGGCCATGTCTGTGTCTAACATCCTTGATGTGTGTGGCCATGTCTGTGTCTAACATCCTTGATGTGTGTGGCCATGTCTGTGCCTAACATCCTTGATGTGTGTGGCCATGTCTGTGTCTAACATCCTTGATGTGTGTGTGTGTGTGGCCATGTCTGTGCCTAACATCCTTGATGTGTGTGGCCATGTCTGTGCCTAACATCCTTGATGTGTGTGGCCATGTCTGTGTCTAACATCCTTGATTGTGATGTGTGTGGCCATGTCTGTGTCTACATCCTGACGTGTGTGGCCATCTGGCCTAACATCCTTGATGTGTGTGGCCATGTCTGTGCCTAACATCCTTGATGTGTGTGGCCATGTCTGTGCCTAACATCCTTGATGTGTGTGGCCATGTCTGTGCCTAACATCCTTGATGTGTGTGGCCATGTCTGTGTCTAACATCCTTGATGTGTGTGGCCATGTCTGTGTCTAACATCCTTGATGTGTGTGGCCATGTCTGTGTCTAACATCCTTGATGTGTGTGGCCATGTCTGTGCCTAACATCCTTGATGTGTGTGGCCATGTCTGTGTCTAACATCCTTGATGTGTGTGGCCATGTCTGTGTCTAACATCCTTGATGTGTGTGGCCATGTCTGTGCCTAACATCCTTGATGTGTGTGGCCATGTCTGTGTCTAACATCCTTGATGTTGTGTGGCCATGTCTGTGTCTAACATCCTTGATGTGTGTGGCCATGTCTGTGCCTAACATCCTTGATGTGTGTGGCCATGTCTGTGTCTAACATCCATGATGTGTGTGGCCATGTCTGTGTCTAACATCCTTGATGTGTGTGGCCATGTCTGTGTCTAACATCCTTGATGTGTGTGGCCATGTCTGTGTCTAACATCCTTGATGTGTGTGGCCATGTCTGTGCTAACATCCTTGATGTGTGTGGCCATGTCTGTGTCTAACATCCATGATGTGTGTGGCCATGTCTGTGTCTAACATCCTTGATGTGTGTGGCCATGTCTGTGTCTAACATCCTTGATGTGTGTGGCCATGTCTGTGTCTAACATCCTTGATGTGTGTGATTTGTGTGGCCATGTCTGTGTCTAACATCCTTGATGTGTGTGGCCATGTCTGTGTCTAACATCCTTGATGTGTGTGGCCATGTCTGTGCCTAACATCCTTGATGTGTGTGGCCATGTCTTTGTCTAACATCCTTGATGTGTGTGGCCATGTCTGTGTCTAACATCCTTGATGTGTGTGGCCATGTCTGTGTCTAACATCCTTGATGTGTGTGGCCATGTCTGTGTCTAACATCCTTGATGTGTGTGGCCATGTCTGTGTCTAACATCCTTGATGTGTGTGGCCATGTCTGTGCCTAACATCCTTGATGTGTGTGGCCATGTCTGTGCCTAACATCCTTGATGTGTGTGGCCATGTCTGTGTCTAACATCCTTGATGTGTGTGGCCATGTCTGTGTCTAACATCCTTGATGTGTGTGGCCATGTCTGTGCCTAACATCTTGATGTGTGTGGCCATGTCAGTGCCTAACATCCTTGATGTGTGTGGCCATGTCTGTGCTAACATCCTTGATGTGTGTGGCCATGTCAGTGTCTAACATCCTTGAACTGTGTGGCCATGTCTGTGTCTAACATCTTGACGTGTGTGATGTGTGTGGCCATGTCAGTGTCTAACATCCTTGATGTGTGTGGCCATGTCTGTGCCTAACATCCTTGATGTGTGTGGCCATGTCTGTGTCTAACATCCTTGATGTGTGTGGCCATGTCTGTGTCTAACATCCTTGATGTGTGTGGCCATGTCAGTGTCTAACATCCTTGATGTGTGTGGCCATGTCTGTGTCTAACATCCTTGACGTGTGGTGGCCATGTCTGTGTCTAACATCCTTGATGTGTGTGGCCATGTCTGTGCCTAACATCCTTGATGTGTGTGGCCATGTCTGTGTCTAACATCCTTGATGTGTGTGGCCATGTCTGTGCCTAACATCCTTGATGTGTGTGGCCATGTCTGTGTCTAACATCCTTGATGTGTGTGGCCATGTCTGTGCCTAACATCCTTGATGTGTGTGGCCATGTCTGTGTCTAACATCCTTGATGTTGTGTGGCCATGTCAGTGTCTAACATCCTTGATGTGTGTGGCCATGTCTGTGCCTAACATCCTTGATGTGTGTGATGTGTTCGGCCATGTCTGTGCCTAACATCCTTGATGTGTGTGGCCATGTCTGTGCCTAACATCCTTGATGTGTGTGGCCATGTCTGTGTCTAACATCCTTGACGTGTGTGGCCATGTCTGTGTCTAACATCCTTGATGTGTGTGGCCATGTCTGTGCCTAACATCCTTGATGTGTGTGGCCATGTCTGTGTCTAACATCCTTGATGTGTGTGACGTGTGTGGCCATGTCTGTGTCTAACATCCTTGATGTGTGTGGCCATGTCTGTGTCTAACATCCTTGATGTGTGTGGCCATGTCTGTGTCTAACATCCTTGATGTGTGTGGCCATGTCTGTGTCTAACATCCTTGATGTGTGTGGTGGGCCATGTCTGTGTCTAACATCCTTGATGTGTGTGGCCAGTGTTCTGTGTGTGTACATCCTTGACCTGTGTGATGTGTTGTGGCATGTCTGTGTCTAACATCTTGATGTGTGTGGCCATGTCTGTGTCTAACATCCTTGATGTGTGTGGCCATGTCTGTGTCTAACATCCTGATGTGTGTGGCCATGTCTGTGCCTAACATCCTTGATGTGTGTGGCCATGTCTGTGTCTAACATCCTTGATGTGTGTGGCATGTCTGTGTTAACTCACTTGATGTGTGGTGTGATGTGTGGTGGCCATGTCTGTGTCTAACATCCTTGATGTGTGTGGCCATGTCTGTGTCTAACATCCTTGGATTGTGTGTGGCCATGTCTGTGCCTAACATCCTTGATGTGTGTGGCCATGTCTTGTCTAACATCCTTGATGTGTGTGGCCATGTCTGTGTCTAACATCCTTGATTGTGTGTTGGTGGCCATGTCTGTGTCTAACATCCTTGATGTGTGTGGCCATGTCTGTGTCTAACATCCTTGATGTGTGTGGCCATGTCTGTGTCTAACATCCTTGATGTGTGTGGTCTGTGACATCCTTGGTGTTGGCCATGTCTGTGCCTAACATCCTTGATGTGTGTGGCCATGTCTGTGTCTAACATCCTTGATGTGTGTGGCCATGTCTGTGTCTAACATCCTTGATGTGTGTGGCCATGTCTGTGTCTAACATCCTTGATGTGTGTGGCCATGTCTGTGCCTAACATCCTTGATGTGTGTGGCCATGTCGTGCTGAACATCCTTGATGTGTGTGGCCATGTCTGTGTCTAACATCCTTGATGTGTGTGGCCATGTCTGTGTCTAACATCCTTGATGTAGTGGTGTGGCCATGTCTGTGTCTAACATCCTTGATGTGTGCGTGGCCATCTGTGCTACATCCTTGTGTGTGTGGCCATGTCTGTGTCTAACATCCTTGATGTGTGTGGCCATGTCTGTGTCTAACATCCTTGATGTGGTGTGGCCATGTTGTGGCTACATCACTTGATGTGTGTGGCCATGTCTGTGCTAACATCCTTGATGTGTGTGGCCATGTCTGTGTCTAAACATCCTTGATGTGTGTGGCCATGTCTGTGTCTAACATCCTTGATGTGTGTGGCCATGTCTGTGTCTAACATCCTTGATGTTGTGTGTGGCCATGTCTGTGCTAACATCCTTGATGTGTGTGGCCATGTCTGTGTCTAACATCCTTGATGTGTGTGGCCATGTCTGTGTCTAACATCCTTGATGTGTGTGGCCATGTCTGTGCTAACATCCTGATTGTGTGATGTTGGCCATCTTGTGTGTGTGGCCATGTCATGTGTGTCTAACATCCTTGATGTGTGTGGCCATGTCTGTGTCTAACATCCTTGATGTGTGTGGCCATGTCTGTGTCTAACATCCTTGATGTGTGTGGCCATGTCTGTGCTCTAACATCCTTGATGTGTGTGGCCATGTCTTGTGCTAACATCCTGATGTGTTGGCCATGTCTGTGCCTAACATCCTTGATGTGTGTGGCCATGTCTTGTGCTAACATCCTTGATGTGTGTGGCCATGTCTGTGTCTAACATCCTTGATGTGTGTGGCCATGTCTGTGTCTAACATCCTTGATGTGTGATGTGTTGGCCATGTCTGTGTCTAACATCCTTGATGTGTGTGGCCATGTCTGTGTCTAACATCCTTGATGTGTGTGGCCATGTCTGTGTCTAACATCCTTGATGTGTGTGGCCATGTCTGTGCCTAACATCCTTGATGTGTGTGGCCATGTCTGTGTCTAACATCCTTGATTGTGTGTGGCCATGTCTGTGCTAACATCCTTGATGTGTGTGGCCATGTCTGTGCTAACATCCTTGATGTGTGTGGCCATGTCGTGCCTAACATCCTTGATGTGTGTGGCCATGTCTGTGCTAACATCCTTGATGTGTTGGCCATGTCGTGCTACATTACGGTGGCCATGTCTGTGTCTAACATCCTTGATGTGTGTGTGTGTGGCCAGTCTGTGTCTAACATCCTTGATTGATGTGTGTGGCCATGTCTGTGCTAACATCCTTGATGTGTGTGGCCATGTCTGTGTCTACATCCTTGATGTGTGTGGCCATGTCTGTGTCTAACATCCTTGATGTGTGTGGCCATGTCTGTGTCTAACATCCTTGATGTGTGTGGCCATGTCTGTGTCTAACATCCTTGAGTGTGTGGCCATGTCTCGTGTCTAACATCCTTGATGTGTGTGGCCATGTCTGTGCTAACATCCTTGATGTGTGTGGCCATGTCTGTGTCTAACATCCTTGATGTGTGTGGCCATCTTCTGTGTCCTAACATCACTTGATGTGTGTGGCCATGTCTGTGTCTAACATCCTTGATGGTGGCATGTCTGTGCTAATCTTATGTGTGGCCATGTCTGTGTCTAACATCCTTGATGTGTGTGGCCATGTCGTGTCTAACTCCTTGTTGTGTGTGCCATGTCTGTGCTAACATCCTTGATGTGTGTGGTGCATGTCTGTGCTAACATCCTTGATGTGTGTGGACCATGTCTGTGTCTAACATCCTTGATGTGTGTGGCCATGTCTGTGTCTAACATCCTTGATGTGTGTGTGGCCATGTCTGTGTCTAACATCCTTGATGTGTGGGCCATGTCTGTGTCTAATCCTTGATGTGTGTGGCCATGTCTGTGTCTAACATCCTTGATGTGTGTGGCCATGTCTGTGTCTAACATCCTTGATGTGTGTGGCCATGTCTGTGTCTAACATCCTTGATGTGTGTGGCCATGTCTGTGCTACATCTTGATGTGTGTGGCCATGTCTGTGTCTAACATCCTTGAGTGTGTGGCCATGTCTGTGTCTAACATCCTTGATGTGTCGTGGCATGTCTGTGCTAACATCCTTGATGTGTGTGGCCATGTCTGTGTCTAACATCCTTGATGTGGTGGTTTGACTGTGTGTGTGGCCATGTCTGTGTCTAACATCCTTGATGTGTGTGGCCATGTCTGTGTCTAACATCCTTGATGTGTGTGGCCATGTCTGTGTCTAACATCCTTGATTGTGTGTGGCCATGTCTGTGTCTAACATCCTTGATGTGTGTGGCCATGTCTGTGCTAACATCCTTGATGTGTGTGGCCATGTCTGTGTCTAACATCCTTGATGTGTGGATGTGTGTGGCCATGTCTGTGTCTAACATCCTTGATGTGTGTGGCCATGTCTGTGTCTAACATCCTTGATGTGTGTGGTGTTGTGCCTAATCCTTGATGTGTGTGGCCTCTGTGTTGATGTGCCATCGTGTGCTAATGCCTATGTTGTGCCTAACATCCTTGATGTGTGTGGCCATGTCGTGTCTAACTCCTTGAGTGTGTGGCCATGTCTGTGCCTAACATCCTTGATGTGTGTGCCAGTCGTGCTAACATCTGATGTGTGTGGCCTGTCTGTGTCTAACATCCTGTGATGTGTGGGCCATGTCGTGTCTAACATCCTTGATGTGTGTGGCCATGTCTGTGTCTAAACTGTTGTGTGTGTGGCCATGTCTGTGCTAACATCCTTGATGTGTGTGGCCATGTCGTGTCTAACATCCTTGATGTGTGTGGCCATGTCTGTGCTAACATCCTTGATGTGTGTGGCCATGTCTGTGCTAACATCTTGATGTGTGTGGCATGTCTGTCTGGATGTCTGTGTTAACTTCTAATTTGATGTGTGTGGCCTGTCTGTGCTAACATCCTTGATGTGTGTGGCCATGTCGTGCTAACATCCTTGATGTGTGTGGCCATGTCTGTCTAACATCCTTGATGTGTGTGGCCATGTCTGTGTCTAACATCCTTGATGTTGTGTGGCCATGTCTGTGCTAACATCCTTGTGTGTGTGGCCATGTCTGTGTCTAACATCCTTGATGTGTGTGGCCATGTCTGTGCTAACATCCTTGATGTGTGTGGCATGTCTGTGCTAACATCCTTGATGTGTGTGGCCATGTCTGTGTCTAACATCCTTGATGTGTGTGGCCATGTCTGTGCCTAACATCCTTGATGTGTGTGGATGTCAGTGATCCTTGTGTGTTGGCCATCTGTGTAACATCCTTGTGTGTGTGGCATGTCGTGTTAAATCTTGTGTGTGGCCATGTCTGTGTCTAACATCCTTGAGTGTGTGTGATGTGTGTGGCCATGTCTGTGTCTAACATCCTTGATGTGTGTGGCCATGTCGTGTCTAACATCCTTGATGTGTGTGGCCATGTCTGTGCCTAACATCTTGATGTGTGTGGCCATGTCTGTGTCTAACATCTTGATGTGTGTGGCCATGTCTGTGTTAACATCCTTGATGTGTGTGGCCATGTCATGTCTAACATCCTTGATGTGTGTGGCCATGTCTGTGTCTAACATCCTTGAGTGTGTGGCCATGTCTGTGTCTAACATTCTTGATGTGTGTGTGGCCATGTCGTGCTAACATCCTTGATGTGTGTGGCCATGTCGTGTCTAACATCCTTGATGTGTGTGGCCATTGTCGTGCTAACATCCTTGAGTGTGTGTGCCTAACATCCTTGATGTGTGTGGCCATGTCTGTGTCTAACATCCTTGATGTGTGTGGCCATGTCAGTGCTAACATCCTTGATGTGTGTGTGGCCATGTCTGTGTCTAACATCCTTGATGTGTGTGGCCATGTCTGTGTCTAACATCCTTGGGTGATGTGTGTGGCCATGTCTGTGCTAACATCCTTGATGTGTGTGGCCATGTCTGTGTCTAACATCCTTGATGTGTGTGGCCATGTCGTGCCTAACATCCTTGATGTGTGTGGCCATGTCTGTGCTAACATCCTTGATGTGTGTGGCCATGTCTGTGTCTAACATCCTTGATGTGTGTTGTGCCATGTCTGTGTCTAACATCCTTGATGTGTGTGTGTCCATGTCTGTGCCTAACATCCTTGATGTGTGTGGCCATGTCTGTGTCTAACATCCTTGATGTGTGTGGCCATGTCTGTGCCTAACATCCTTGATGTGGATGTGTGTGGCCATGTCTGTGTCTAACATCCTTGATGTGTGTGGCCATGTCTGTGTCTAACATCCTTGATGTGTGTGGCCATGTCTGTGCCTAACATCCTTGATGTGTGTGGCCATGTCTGTGCCTAACATCCTTGATGTGTGTGGCCATGTCTGTGTCTAACATCCTTGATGTGTGTGGCCATGTCTGTGTCTAACATCCTTGATGTGTGTGGCCATGTCTGTGTCTAACATCCTTGATGTGTGTGGCCATGTCTGTGTCTAACATCCTTGATGTGTGTGGCCATGTGTGTGGCATGTCTGTAACATCCTTGATGTGTGTGGCCATGTCTGTGTCTAACATCCTTGATGTGTGTGGCCATGTCTGTGTCTAACATCCTTGATGTGTGTGGCCATGTCTGTGTCTAACATCCTTGATGTGTGTGGCCATGTCTGTGTCTAACATCCTTGATGTGTGTGGCCATGTCTGTGTCTAACATCCTTGATGTGTGTGGCCATGTCAGTGTCTAACATCCTTGATGTGTGTGGCCATGTCTGTGTCTAACATCCTTTTGATGTGTGTGGCCATGTCTGTGTCTAACATCCTTGATGTGTGTGGCCATGTCTGTGCCTAACATCCTTGATGTGTGTGGCCATGTCTGTGTCTAACATCCTTGATGTGTGTGGCCATGTCTGTGTCTAACATCCTTGATGTGTGTGACTGTGATTATGTGGCCATGTCTGTGTCTAACATCCTTGATGTGTGTGGCCATGTCTGTGTCTAACATCCTTGATGTGTGGATGTGTGTGGCCATGTCTGTGCCTAACATCCTTGATGTGTGGTGGCCATGTCTGTGTCTAACATCCTTGTGTGTGATGTGTGTGGCCATGTCTGTGTCTAACATCCTTGATGTGTGTGGCCATGTCTGTGTCCTAACATCCTTGATGTGTGTGGCCATGTCAGTGTCTAACATCCTTGATGTGTGTGGCCATGTCTGTGTCTAACATCCTTGATGTGTGTGATGTGTGTGGCCATGTCTGTGTCTAACATCCTTGATGTGTGTGGCCATGTCTGTGTCTAACATCCTTGATGTGTGTGGCCATGTCTGTGTCTAACATCCTTGATGTGTGTGGCCATGTCTGTGTCTAACATCCTTGATGTGTGTGGCCATGTCTGTGCTAACATCCTTGATGTGTGTGGCCATGTCTGTGTCTAACATCCTTGATGTGTGTGGCCATGTCTGTGTCTAACATCCTTGATGTGTGTGATGTGTGTGGCCATGTCTGTGTCTAACATCCTTGATGTGTGTGGCCATGTCTGTGTCTAACATCCTTGATGGTGTGGCCATGTCTGTGTCTAAAAACCCTTTGTTGTGTGGGACGTGTGGGGGCCCTGTCAGTGCCTAACATCCTTGATGGGGTGGGGCCAGTCTGTGTCTAACACCCCTTGATGTTTTTGGGCCCAAAGTCGTTTTAAAACACCCCTTGATGGGGTTGTGACGTGTGGGGGGCCATGTCAGGCCAACACCCCTTGATGTTGGGGCCCAAAGTCTGTGCCCTAACACCCTTGATGTGTTTTACGTGTGTGGCCATGTCTGTGTTTTAAATCCTTGATGTGTTTTGGCCTTGTCTGTGTCAAATCCTTGATGTGTGGGGCCATTCAGGTTTTAAAACCCACCCTTGCGTGTATACGGCCGGTGAAAAACCCCTGAAAGGGTCATATCAGGAGCTGGTACCCTTGGGGAAAGATGCGGGCCCCCCAAAGGCAGGGCACGCCCACGGAAGCGAATATAGACGCGCAGCTAACTTACCACCTTCCCCTGTGTGGCCACATGTGAAAAAAAAAAAAAAAAATCGTGCATACATCTTCAAAAAAAAGGGAAACGTTGAAATAAAAACAAAAATTTATTTTGATGATGATGAAAATTGATAAAAATTTTAATGATGTGATGGTGTTGATGATGATAAAAATGATGATGATGATGATGAATTGATGATTGATAAATGATATTTTAGAATAATAAATAACAGGAATTCTTAAAAAACCAATGGTTTTTGTTGGGGTTTTTAAAACCTGCCGACTCCGGGACTGCGGGGGGATCAACTTCCACTCAAAATCCTCAACAAATTTTTGGGGGGGCCCCCGACCTTAAACCCTACGTCCTTGACCTACCTTCCCGGCACGTGCGCCGCGTGCTTCCAGATGGCTTAAAGGCACCAAACACAGACGGGTTCCCCATGGGTTGACGTGTGGCTGAAAAGCCGGAAACAAACTGGGGGTGGTGGCTTTTGCGTTCATTTCTGGGGCACGCTTTATTTCGCCCCGATGTGAGTCCCGCTTACGTTCCCTCTTGGTTTCCAAAAAAGTCACCAACCCTGAAATGACGTCAAATATGCGGAAGGATGGGGGGTTCTGAATTCTGGAAAAAACTTGGATGACGTGGGTTGGGGGAGGGGAAACTCTCTTGGTCGGCGGGATTGGGGGTTAGCCTTGATGGCGCTTTGGGCCGGGGCGTCCCCTTTCCCCAGTGCAAACCCCCCCCATTGGGGGGAATGGCGATTTTTTAAATTTTTCGTTGGGGTTTCTCCAGCCCCGACGTTGGCTGTGGCCCGGGTTTTCGTCATGGGGGGTTCCGAAATGGAGGGAAAAATGGGTTTCCTTGTTCCCTTTTTTCCGTGGAAGTTTTGAGTATCGTTGTCCCCCGGGGGTGTTTTTTAGCAGACTGGTCTTTTTGCTGCCTTGTCTCCCGGTCCTACTTACGACGTATCAGAATGGGATGGGAGAGAAAGGTTGGGGGGTTTATGAACAAAAAACAGCTTTTGCCCGACAGTAACCTAAACCCCTTTATGGGCTGGGGAAACCCCCGGCAACCCGTAACTGTTTACATAAAACTCCCCTTGGGAAAGCACCTATTTTTTTTGAGTCGCGATACAGGGGAAACGCATGAAAATTTTGGGCCCTATTTAAAAAAAATTTTAACACAAAAAGTATTATTTCATGGTATCTTCAAAAAAATAAAAATGTGCTATTAAACATCACTCTTTTTCTTGATCATGTAAAAATGTCAAATGAAAATGACTTATTTTCTATCTTTAAATTATTTTTCAAAATGGTAAGTGAAAGAAGAAAAAATTTTTTTTCTGAAAATAGCATGGTGACTATAAAATTGATTATATACCTAAATCACATTATCAATTCAGCAAAATTGTTCAATTTACCTGTTTTAAATTGTAGTTCTGATGAAAGTTCACATCCAAAAATACAAATTATGTACAATGCTAAGTCACAAAGTGTATAGAAAATCCAGCGTAGAAGTCAAAACATTTTTCTGCGAATGAAAAACAGTCTTTCGACTGGTCACTCTAGAACACTTTCACGGCTAATTTTACATGACATACGGTCAAAGGGAGCGAAATGTTCACACTGAATGGTTGAAGCTTATCCAGACATTTGCTTCACTTGGATTAAGCCAGTCGTCTTTACACAGGAATTTTCTAAAACGCACCGGATCATATGATTCGGTGCGATGCCAACGCTCTCCTAGACCACCGAATCATATGATTCGGTGCGGGCTCAATTTTTGTTTGTTTGTTTTGTTTCGATTTTGATTCTGTTTTTGATATAACCATGGATTCAAGGCCAGATATCCCGAGTTCAATTCCAGTCCGCATGATTAAAAACAAAACTGGCCTTCTCACTGCCCATCTTAGTTTTTCCATCATTCTGGTGATGTCAGCTTAGTGTTAGGTAGGTCCCTCTCCAACCCCATAGGGTTTTGTGCCGACTCCTTTGATATTTATGACAGGAGAATGATTGCCTGAGACCGACTACCAGGTACGGCAAATGTAGAGTGTTGTCTGTTGAATGAAAGCTCTCTCTCTGTCTCTTCTCTCTCTCTCTCTCTCTCTCTCTCTCTCTTTCTCTCTTTCCTCTTTCTCTCTCTCTCTCTCTTTCTCTCACTCTCTCTTTCTCTCTCTTCTCTTCTCTTTCTCTCTCTCTCTTCTCTTTCTCTCTCTCTCTCCTTTCTCTCACTCTCTCTTTCTCTCTTTCTCTTTCTCTTTCTCTCTCTCTCTCTCTTTCTCTCTCTCTCTCTCTCTCTTTCTCTCTTTCTCTTTTCTCTCCTCTCTTCTCTCTCTCTCTCTCTTTCTCTCTCTTCTCTTCTCTCTCTCTCTCTTTCTCTCTCTCTTTCTCT
>JAPXFY010000021.1:73002220-73004720 GCA_030674185.1 Monoplex corrugatus | reverse complement strand
CACATCAGGACCTTTGTCAGGGCATTGGGATTGTGCGCTTTGCACACGCTCTTCGGAGTCACTGAGATAACTACTGACAGATTTGAGTAGAGCGTATCTGGACTTGTCCGAGTTCGATGAATCTCCTCTCCTGGCACAACTTCACTGGCTCCCTTATCAAAGCGCATACAGTACAAACTAGACACCATGTGCTACAAAAGCCTCAATAACGCAGCCCCCGATTACCTGTCAAGCCTACTTGAGATCTATGTTCCCTCACGTACCCTCCGCTCTGCCTCCGATCCTCTGACTTTTCGCTTTCCACGCACTAAGCTCAATACCTATGGTCCACGAGCCTTCTCTGTTTCTGGTCCACTTTCCTGGAACAAACTTCCTCTCTCAGTCCGTCAGCAACCTACTTTTGTCTCCTTCAAGTCCGCTCTCAAAACTCACCTTTTCTCCTCTGCATAAAATCCTGACCTCACTCAATCCCCTCTGCAGCCTGTCTCCACTCGGAGGGGAATCACATTGTAATATATAATTGTATATAATATGTTCTCTATAATTTTCCATTGCTTTTATTCTTTCTCCCCATTTATAGCCGTGTGCGTGTGGTGTGTGTGTGTGTGTGTGTTTGTGTGTGTGTGTGTGCGTGCGTGCGTGTGTGCGTGCGTGCGAGTGTGTGTGTCTGTTTCAGCGCTTAGATTTAATTTTATCAAGATTTTGCGCTATATAAATATTGTAATTATTATTATTTATGAATGCCTCTTGAACTAATACCAGACCTTAAGATATCATAAAAAGTTATTTTTATAACGTCTTTGAGCGGACCCCAGACAGCAGACTGTAAATGTAAAAGTAGGGTGTGAGTTCACAATTTGGAGCTTTGACTCTGAGTGTGTTCCAGAGGGATTCATAGCACTCGGACAATTCCATAAGTGCTCCACCCAAATCAGTCAGTAATCATCTGACAGAAACCTTGAGCCTGCACAAAACTCTATCCAATAGCAAGGTCTTGAAATGTGGAAGTGTGTGTGTGGGGGGAGGGGGGCGGGATGGAACACTGACACAACCAGACTGACTGACGATTAAGATGGGCGGCGAACAGGCCAGTTATTACGTTGTGGGCTGGGATTGAACTCCAGACATCAAATCATGAGTCACGGCTCTTGTCAACACGGCCAGTGAAAACCCGTGGCCCTGTCACTTCAGTTGGTAGAGCCTGAAATTATTTACAGAATGAAGTCGTGGAAGTGTGTAGTTAGAATAGGTAGGTGATAATTGTCAGGGTTTTCTTGGTGACTCAATCAATGGTGTCGGTTGATATTGTCTACTGTTTAGAGGTTATGGTCAGTTGTTCTCAAGTTTGGTTATAAATCTGGCTAAATTGGGGGCAAAGGGGAAGTGTGTGTGTTTGTGTGTATGTACGTGTGTGTGTGTGTGTGTGTATGCATGGATTAGTAAGAGTGTGTTGTGCATGTATGTGTGCGTGCGCCCGTGTGTGTGTGTGTGTGTGTGTGAGAGAGAGAGAGAGAGAGAGAGAGAGTGTGTGTGTGTGTGTGTGTGTGTGTGTGTGTGTGTGTGTGTGTGTGTGTGTGTGTGTGTGTGTGTGTGTGACTTTGTGGTCGACACAGCTGTTCATCTTTAGCTCGATATTTCGTCTGCAAATTGTTAAACCTGAAAACACTGTTCTATGTTAAAGTGGGTAAACGTCAGACATTCAACAGGAGGTGCAGCATTTTATCACTGTTCTATGTTAAAGTGGGTAAACGTCAGACATTCAACAGGAGGTGCAGCATTTTATCACTGTTCTATGTTAAAGTGGGTAAACGTCAGACATTCAACAGGAGGTGCAGCATTTTATCACTGTTCTATGTTAAAGTGGGTAAACGTCAGACATTCAACAGGAGGTGCAGCATTTTATCACTGTTCTATGTTAAAGTGGGTAAACGTCAGACATTCAACAGGAGGTGCAGCATTTTATCTGCCTGGGTACCTCTGCCTGGTGGTAAAAGTAGGCATTTGTCTGCTGTCCCACGTTGACATGCTTGTAGATCGGCCAGTACTTTAGACCTCTTTCTGTGTATCATCATCATCATCATCATCACCATCATCATCATCATCATCATCACCACCATCATCTCACCATCATCACCATCATCATCACCATCATCATTATCACCACCATCATCATCATCATCATCACCATCATCGTCGTCATCACCATCATCATCATCATCATCATCACCACCACCACCACCATCATCATCATCACCATCATCATCATCATCACCACCACCATCATCATCACCACCACCATCACCATCATCATCATTACCACCATCATCATCATCATCACCATCATCATCATCACCACCACCATCATCACCACCACCATCATCAACCACCACCATCATCATCATCACCATCATCATCATCACCATCATCATCATCACCATCATCATCATCACCATCATCATCACCACCATCATCATCATTACCACCATCATCACATCATCAC
>JAPXFY010000021.1:72989720-72994720 GCA_030674185.1 Monoplex corrugatus | reverse complement strand
ATACAACAATGATGGAAACACTAAGGTAACATCACAATGATGGAAACACTAAGGTAACATCACCACAATGATGGAAAAACACTAAGGTAACACCACCACAATGATGGAAACACTAAGGTAACATCACCACAATGATGGAAACACTAAGGTAACATCACCACAATGATGGAAACACTAAGGTAACATCACCACAATGATGGAAACACTAGGTAACATCACAATGATGGAAACACTAAGGTAACACCACAATGATGGAAACACTAAGGTAACATCACCACAATGATGGAAACACTAAGGTAACATCACCACAATGATGGAAACACTAAGGTAACACCACCACAATGATGGAAACACTAAGGTAAACATCACAATGATGGAAACACTAAGGTAACATCACACAATGATGGAAACACTAAGGTAACATCACCACAATGATGGAAACACTAATGGTAACATCACACAATGATGGAAACACTAAGGTAACATCACCACAATGATGGAAACACTAAGGTAACATCACAATGATGGAAACACTAAGGTAACATCACCACAATGATGGAAACACTAAGGTAACATCACCACAATGATGGAAACACTAAGGTAACATCACAATGATGGAAACACTAAGGTAACACCACCACAATGATGGAAACACTAAGGTAACACCACCACAATGATGGAAAACACTAAGGTAAACACCACCACAATGATGGAAACACTAAGGTAAACATCACCACAATGATGAAAACACTAAGGTAACACCACCACAATGATGGAAAACACTAAGGTAACAATACACCACAATGATGGGAAACACTAAGGTAACACCCCACAATGATGGAAACACTAAGGTAACACACCACAATGATGGAAACACTAAGGTAACACACCACAATGATGGAAACACTAAGGTAACATCACCACAATGATGGAAACACTAAGGTAACATCACCACAATGATGGAAACACTAAGGTAACATCACCACAATGATGGAAACACTAAGGTAACATCCACAATGATGGAAACACTAAGTAACATGCACACAATGACACACCACAATGATGGAAACACTAAGGTAACACCCCCACAATGATGGAAACACTAAGGTAACACCACACAATGATGGAAACACTAAGGTAACATCACAATGATGGAAACACTAAGGTAACATCACCACAATGATGGAAACACTAAGTAACACCACAATGATGGAAACACTAAGGTAACATCACCACAATGATGGAAACACTAAGGTAACACCACAAATAATGATCAATGGAAACACTAAGGTAACACCACAATGATGGAAACACTAAGGTAACATCACCACAATGATGGAAACACTAAGTAACATCACCACAATGATGGAAACACTAAGGTAACATCACCAATGACGGAAACACTAAGGTAACACCACAATGATGGAAACACTAAGGTAACATCACCACAATGATGGAAACACTAAGGTAACACCACAATGATGAAACACTAAGGTAACACACCACAATGATGGAAACACTAAGGTAACATCACCACAATGATGGAAACACTAAGGTAACATAACCACAATGATGGAAACATCAAATGAACAGCGAACACGCCAGTTTTTAACCCTTGACCTCTGCACCCTGTCCACCAGTATCCTGCACTGTCAAACATGCTAGCCAAACAAAAGCTTAACCCTTTGATTCCCTCACTCTATCCACCAGCTTCCTGCAGGAAACCTGCGGATAGGATGATGGAGTCAGAAGGTTAAGTTTTGGCAGTTGGTGGATAGAGTGTGGGAGTCAAAGGGTTAATGTTACAGGCTGGGACTGAACTCAAGACACCAGATGTTGAGTCAAGGCTGTATTAAACGAACCAACCAGCCCATGAAAGGTTCTGCGTGCCGAAGACAGAGTTAAATCAAATGATAATATGTGATTGTTTAACGTTTGTAAACATTATTAGTTGAGCTGAAGACAGAATCAAATCAAATGATAAAATGTGATCGTTTAACGTTTGTAAACATTATTAGTGGAATTCACATTTACAAAAGAAATAAGAGGGAAGCAGGGAGAATTTTTATAATATAATCAAAGGACACAACTCTTGAGAATTATCTCCCATGTTGTATAGAACTTCTCAAATCTAACACAGCTTACGCTACCCATTCAGCTAGCATAGAAGCAGACACAAAGTACAAAAACAGCAAGCTCAGAACACTCCTCCGAGGAGTGTTCGAGGAGTGTTCTGAGCTTGCTGTTTTTGTACTTTGTGTCTGCTTCTATGCTAGCTGAATGGGTAGCGTAAGCTGTGTTAGATTTGAGAAGTTCTATACAACATGGGAGATAATTCTCAAGAGTTGTGTCCTTTGATTATATCACATTTACAGTAAAAGGATTAGAAGTTGAAAAAAAAAAAAAGCTAACACTAAATGCGTGAAAATGTGTAACGTATGCGAGTACGTCCTCAGGGTTCAGTTCAGATAAAACACACACGGACACACCAACACACAAAAGCACACACACACACACACACTACACACACTCATAGTGAACGACGTTAAATTAAAGAACGAACGAACACACACACACACATACACACACACACACGGACACACACACACAGACTCACACACACACACACAAAGACACAGACACACACAAGCACACACACACATCTCACACACACACAAACACACACCACACACACACACACAAACACACACACACATACACACACACAGACACACACAACGCCACACACATTCCACACACACGCACACACACACACACACAACAACACACACACACACAAAACAACACACACAACACGCAAAAACGCACACACACACACACAAACATACACAACACAAACACAAGCACACACACACACACACACAACAAACCACGCAAAAACACACACACACACACAACAACACCACACACGACACACAACACACAAACACACAACACACACAACACACACACACACACACAAACACACAACACACAACACACACACACACACACACACACAAACACACACACACACACACACACACACACACACACACACACACACACACACACACACACACCCTTCCACCACCATCCCTCAATCTCCTGTTTTACCAAGTCCTTTTTTCTTTCCAACTGGCAGAAACATGGTGTTGTTTATTTAATTCAGAATATTACATAGCAACAAAATATTAATTGTAAAAACATTACATTCTTATTCAATGTAATTCACAATACTGATTACACATAATTTTTATGGAATGTACAATATTGCATCATACACATAGTTTTATTCAGAGTTTTTATGAATTTACAATATTGCATACACAGTTTTTATATAATATACGATACTGCATAAATCGAATTTTTATGTAATTCACAGTATTGATTATACAGTTTTTATGAAATTTACACAATATCGCATACACAGAGGTTTTTATACGAGTACATATTGCACATTCAGAGTTTTTATGTAATTTACAGTACGGCATACTCAGAATATTTATGTAAATTAAAATAGTATTTTTTCAGGGTTTTTTGGGTTTTTTTTTAGTAATTCACAATATTGCAATCCTGCATACAGAGTTTTTATGTAGTTTACAATATTGCATACTCGGAGTGTTTATGTATTTCACGATCTTGCATACACAGTTTTTATGTGATTAACATACTGTATGCACACAGTTTTTACATAGTTTACAGTGCTGTACACACTTAGTTTTTACATAGTTTACAGTATTGCATACACACAGTTTTTATGTGATTAACATACTGTATGCACTTAGTTTTTACATAGTTTTACAGTACTGTATACACTTAGTTTTTACATAGTTTACAGTATTGCATACACAGATTTTACATAGTTTACAGTATTGCATACACTTAGTTTTTACATAGTTTACAGTATTGCATACACAGATTTTACATAGTTTACAGTATTGCATACACTTAGTAAACATAGTTTACAGTATTGCATACACAGATTTTACATAGTTTACAGTATTGCATACACTTAGTTTTTACATAGTTTACAGTATTGCATACACAGTTTTTACATAGTTTACAGTATTGCATATACTTAATTTTTACATAGTTTACAGTATTGCATACACTTAGTTTTTACATAGTTTACAGTATTGCATACACAGTTTTTACATAGTTTACAGTATTGCATACACTTAGTTTTTACATAGTTTACAGTATTGCATACACTTAGTTTTTACATAGTTTACAGTATTGCATACACTTAGTTTTTACATAGTTTACAGTATTGCATACACAGTTTTTACATAGTTTACAGTATTGCATACACTTAGTTTTTACATAGTTTACAGTATTGCATACACTTAGTTTTTACATAGTTTACAGTATTGCATACACAGTTTTTACATAGTTTACAGTATTGCATACACTTAGTTTTTACATAGTTTACAGTATTGCATACACTTAGTTTTTACATAGTTTACAGTATTGCATACACTTAGTTTTTACATAGTTTACAGTATTGCATACACTTAGTTTTTACATAGTTTACAGTATTGCATACACTTAGTTTTTACATAGTTTACAGTATTGCATACACAGTTTTTACATAGTTTACAGTATTGCATACACAGTTTTTACATAGTTTACAGTATTGCATACACACAGTTTTTATGTAATTTACAATACTACATACACAGTTTTTATGTAATTTACAGTATTGCATACACACAGTTTTTATGTAATTTACAATACTACATACACAGTTTTTACATAGTTTACAGTATTGCATACACAGTTTTTACATAGTTTACAGTATTGCATACACACAGTTTTTATGTAATTTACAATACTACATACACAGTTTTTATGTAATTTACAATATTGTATACACACAGTTTTTATGTAATTTACAATACTGCATACACAATTTTTATGTAATTTACAATACTACATACACAGTTTTTATGTAATTTACAATACTACATACACAGTTTTTATGTAATTTACAATAC
>JAPXFY010000021.1:72982220-72984720 GCA_030674185.1 Monoplex corrugatus | reverse complement strand
ATAGACAAACAAGTTTACAAGGCACAAAACAAATCAAACAAAACTATAGACAAACAAGTTTACAAGGCACAAAGACATCAGACACAAACTATAGACAAACAAGTTTACAAGGCACAAAGACATCAGACACAAACTATAAGACAAACAAGTTTACAAGGCACAAAGACATCAGACACAAACTATAGACACACAAGTTTACAAGGCAATAGACATCAACACAAACTATAGACAAACAAGTTTACAAGGCATGGAGACATCAGACAAAACTATAGACAAACAAGTTACAAGGCAGAAAGACATCAGACACAAACTATAGACAAACAAGTTTACAAGGCAAAGACATCAGACACAAACTATAGACAAACAAGTTTACAAGGCAGGAGACATCAGACACAAACTATAGACAAACAAGTTTACAAGGCACAAAGACATCAGACACAAACTATAGACAAACAAGTTTACAAGGCACAAAGACATCAGACAACAATTAGACAAACAAGTTTACAAGGCACAAAGACATCAGACACAAACTATAGACAAACAATATTACAAGGCACAAAAACATCAGACACAAACTATAGACAAACAAGTTTACAAGCATGAGACATCAGACACAAACTATAGACAAACAAGTTTACAAAGGCAGGAGACATCAGACACAAACTATAGACAAACAAGTTTACAAGGCAAAGACATCAGACACAAACTATAGACAAACAAGTTTACAAGGCACAAAACAATCAACACAAACATAGACAAACAGTTTACAAGGCACAAAGACATCAGACACAAACTATAGACAAACAGTTTACAAGGCATGGAACATCAGACACAAACTATAGACAAACAATTACAAGGACACAAAGACATGACACAAACTATAGACAAACAGTTTACAAGGCACAAAGACATCAGACACAAACTACAGACAAACAAGTTTACAAGACAAAGACATCAGACACAAACTATAGACAAACAAGTTACAAGGCACAAACAATCAGACACAAACATAGACAAACAAGTTTACAAGCATGGAGACATCGACACAAACTATAGACAAACAAGTTTACAAGGCAAGGAGACATCAGACACAACTATAGACAAACAAGTTTACAAGGCATGAGACATCAGACACAAACTTAGACAAACAAGTTTACAGGCAAAGACATCAGACACAAACTATAGACAAACAAGTTTACAAGCAAAGACATCAGACACAAACTATAGACAAACAGTTTACAAGGCAAAGAATCGACACAAACAAGACAAACAAGTTACAAGCACAAACATAGACACAAACTAGACAAACAAGTTTACAAGGCACAAAGACATCAGACACAAACTATAGACAACAAGTTTACAAGGCACAAAGACATCAGACACAAACTATAGACAAACAAGTTTACAAGGCACAAAGACATCAACACAAACTATAGACAAACAAGTTTACAAGGCACAAGACATCAGACACAAACTATAGACAAACAAGTTTACAAGGCATGGAGACATCAGACACAAACTATAGACAAACAAGTTTACAAGGCAAGACATCAGACACAAACTATAGACAAACAAGTTTACAAGGCACAAAGACATCAGACACAAACTATAGACAAACAAGTTTACAAGGCACAAAGACATCAGACACAAACTATAGACAAACAAGTTACAAGGCATGGAGACATCAGACACAAACTATAGACAAACAAGTTTACAAGGCACAAAGACATCAGACACAAACTATAGACAAACAAGTTTACAGGCACAAAGACATCAGACACAAACTATAGACAAACAAGTTTACAAGGCACAAAGACATCAACACAAACTATGACACACAAGTTTACAAGGCACAAAGACATCAGACACAAACTAAGACAAACAAGTTTACAAGGCATGGAGACATCAGACACAAACTATAGACAAACAAGTTTACAAGGCATGGAGACATCAGACACAAACTATAGACAAACAAGTTTACAAGGCATGAGACATCAACACAAACTCTAGACAAACAAGTTTACGAGGCACAAAACATCAGACACAAACTATAGACAAACAGTTTACAAGCACAAAGACATCAGACACAAACTATAGACAAACAAGTTTACAAGGCACAAGACATCAGACACAACTATAGACAAACAAGTTTACAAGGCACAAAGACATCAGAACAAACTATAGACAAACAAGTTTACAGGCACAAAGACATCAGACACAAACTATAGACAAACAAGTTTACAAGGACAAAGACATCAGACACAAACTATAGACAAACAAGTTTACAAGGCACAAAGACATCAGACACAAACTATAGACAAACAAGTTTACAAGGCACAAAGACATCAGACACAAATATAGACAAACAAGTTTACAAGGCATGGAGACATCAGACACAACTATAGACAAACAAGTTTACAAGGCATGGAGACATCAGACACAAACTATAGACAAACAAGTTTACAAGGCACAAAGACATCAGACACAAACTATAGACAAA
>JAPXFY010000021.1:72959720-72972220 GCA_030674185.1 Monoplex corrugatus | reverse complement strand
GGATATTGTTTGAATCTGGTGAGTTATTAGCTCCCCGTTTGGCAGCCCTGTCAACTTTATCATTATAACGAAAAGAACTATGAGAAGGTATCCAGCAGAAAGTAATATCAGTGCTTCTTAAAGATAAATTATGAATCAAGTGACTAATTTCCAGAATCATTTCTGATCTTGTTTGTAATTTTGATAATTCAAGAGCCTGAAGTACTGATTTTGAATCAACGCAAAAAAGTGTTTGAAAAATTGTCCCAGGAAGACTTATCATAAAGTTTAAAGCCATTAATATTGCAAAAAGTTCAGCTGTAAAGACAGATTTATCAAGTCCTATGTAGAAAGATTTTTCAATTTTGAGAGCAGGTATTAAAAACGCTGAGCCTGCTTTTCTTTCAATTACTGATCCATCAGTGTAAATTTTCAAATGATCGGAATATAAGTCGTCAATATGACATTTAACCTGACTTGCCAGTAAGTTTACATTGTCTCCTTTTTTTAAGTTAGTGTGATGTACGTCAAATTGTGCTCTTTGGAGTTCCCAACTGGGTACTGGCGAAAAAGAAGGTCTTATAGATACAGGATCTACGTGTAGATCAATTCCTGAACCTTTCATGACGTCAGATGTGTATGTTGCAAGAGTGACCTGTGAAGATATTGATTTAGCTCTTTTTGGAAAGTCGGTATCTGATCTCAGTTTAATTTCTGTTTCAGAGATGTTTTCTACAGTGGTGTGTCTTAACAAAAATTTAGTAGAAGCGACTTTCCTTTGCTCATCAAGTGGCAACAGTTTGATTTCATTATATGTCCGAAGACAGGAAGCATGCAGTGGAAGACCCAGTGCAAGTTTGAAACCTTTACAATCTATGCTCTGCAGTTTTTTCAGTAAGTGTTTCGGTGCACTGAAGAAGATTTCTTGGGCATAGGTTAATTTAGATCTAACAAGCGATTTACAAAGATGAACAAGTGTTGATGAATCTTGACCCCATGCCTGTTTGCGAACTATTTTTAAGAAATTTAAACTTTTTTGAGCTTTGGTTAATAAGTATTCAATATGCTGATTCCAAGATAATTTTGCCGTAAGAAAAACTCCTAAGAATTTAATTGACTCATTAAACTGAAGAAGAGTATCTCCCAGTTTGAAAGTGGGAATATTTACTGGGTTAGCTCCATTATTAAATAAAACTATTTTCGATTTTTCCAGGGATAGATGTAACCCATTTTCGACCATGTATCGTGCTATTTTATCAAGTTCTAATTGGTAGCATTTGCGTGTATAATTAATACAGCGCAAAGGAGTTTTCCTTTTCATATTTACCTGCATCCACATGCATAAATCGTCAGCATATTGAGCTAAAACTACATGCTTAGATACTTTACTGGGTAAGTCGTGCATTAATATCATGAAAAGAAGGGGAGCTATAACGGATCCCTGAGGGATACCCATTTGAAGAATTCGTTTCGTGGAATATACATTTTCAATCCTCGTTTGAAATACTCTGTTTTCTAAGAAACACTTAACATAGTCAAAAATGTGACCTGTCAGCCCAATACTTTTAAATTTAAATAACAATCTGGAGTGCCACACTTGATCGTATGCTTTCGTTATATCAAAAAATGTAGCTAAAACACATTGACGTCTTGCAAATTGTTGTTTTATGTTAGTAGTTAGCTTTGTTAGGATTTCTACTGGTGACCTGCCTTTTCGAAATCCTGCCTGATTTACTGGTATTATTTTATTCTTTTCACAATAGTGCATCAGTCTCTTTAAGATTATTTTCTCCATTAGTTTACATACGTGTGATGTTAATGCAATTGGCCTGTAGTTTTTCAGATCGGTATTACATTTACCTGATTTTAGTACAGGAACCACTATTGTTTCTTTCCAGTTGTTGGGCATTTTCCCACTATTCCAGCATTTTTGAAATATGTCATGTAGCAAAATTATAAAATTTTCTGGTAAATTTTTCAGCATCTCATTGGAAATTGCATCTAGTCCAACTGACGTTTTTTTTACTTGGAAGGGACTGAATGGCATCTTTTAATTCTTGAAGTGTGAGTGATGCATTTATGTAGTGAGTATTGTCAGAGGCAGGATCCTTATATACATCTTTCTTTTCTTCTCGTTCCCTATAGTCTCTACTAGAGACAGGAAGTCCTTCTACACGACAGGTCTCAGCAAACACGTCTGCAAAAGCTTCTGCTTTTTCCAGTGAGCTAGGAAAAGGGTTATTTTCTAGCTTTACTGGAATTGATGGCAACTTAATCCCGTTTTTCATTAATTTTAGTTTTTCCCAAATCTTTATCATGTCTTTGTGGTCATTTACTTCACATTTACATAAAGACGTCCAGTGTTGTTCTTTGGCTTGCTCTATGATTCTGTTACACTTAATGTTGGCACTTTTCATCGCTGTATGATTTTCAGGTGACCTGTTTGCTAAATAGATTTTGCATTTTTCTTTCTTTTCGTTCACTGCCTTTTGACACTCCTCATTCCACCAGACATTTCCATGATGTTTTCCTATTTTCGACACTGTAAGTTTTGGAATTGAAATGTTAGCAGCTCTTAACAGTGAGTTACAGAAAACTTCGTACATGTCGTCTATGTTCATTGCTTCAGATAGATCTGTTCTTGTCTTTTCAAAGATTGCCTTAAAACTGATCCAGTCTGCGTTTTTATAATTAAACTTGGGTAAACTATCTTGTGGCATGGCGTCTATTTTAGTAGTATGGTTTAGGGTAAGACGTATGGGGATGTGATCTGATCCCAACAAGTCATCCTCTGTTTGCCACGTGGCGTTTGGGGCTAGGGATGGTGAGATTAAAGTGAGGTCGATAGCTGTGGGTCTGTGGGTTGGTATATCGGGGATCCGGGTAACGTATCCGTTGTTAAGTAAATATAAATTGGAATCTACAATATTTTCGATCAACCTGTTGCTTGTTATGTTTGTACAATACTTTTCCCAAAATGGGGCATGTGCATTAAAATCACCTCCAATTATCCACTTGTCATCCTGATCTTGAAAGTGTCTTAACCATTCAGTGTTCACAGAGTTTGGGCCTCTTGGTAAGTATACAGAGGCCATATTCACAACTAACGATGAGGAAAATTTTATAATGTATGTGTGTGTGTGTGTGTGTGTGTGTGCGCGCGCGCGCGTGCGCGTGTATAAAACTCAGAGAGAATGGATGACGGTATAGGTCAAAAGTCACACCCTTACTTCCTCTTGTCTTCCCACCCCTCAGTTTGTGTGAGCTTTGTGCCCTGGACGTGTTGTCGTTGTTGGTGATTACTTTGGTGAACGATAAGAGGGTGCGCCTAGATTTGATTCTTGAATCACGATTTCAAGACCTTGTGATTGTTTTAAAACATGTATATGTACTATGGTGATTGTTATAGAGCCACATGTATATGTACTATGGTGATTGTTATAGAGCCACATGTATATGTACTATGGTGATTGTTATAGAGCCACATGTATATGTACTATGGTGATTGTTATAGAGCCACATGTATATGTACTATGGTGATTGTTATAGAGCCACATGTATATGTACTATGGTGATTGTTATAGAGCCACATGTATATGTACTATGGTGATTGTTATAGAGCCACATGTATATGTACTATGGTGATTGTTATAGAGCCACATGTATATGTACTATGGTGATTGTTATAGAGCCACATGTATATGTACTATGGTGATTGTTATAGAGCCACATGTATATGTACTATGGTGATTGTTATAGAGCCACATGTATATGTACTATGGTGATTGTTATAGAGCCACATGTATATGTACTATGGTGATTGTTATAGAGCCACATGTATATGTACTATGGTGATTGTTATAGAGCCACATGTGTATGTACTATGGTGATTGTTATAGAGCCACATGTATATGTACTATGGTGATTGTTATAGAGCCACATGTGTATGTACTATGGTGATTGTTATAGAGCCACATGTGTATGTATTATTTCATTTTAAAGATGTTTTAATGTGTAGACCATTTTATGAGCAAGAGAAATTTGAGCACCTAGTCACAACAGGAAAGCTAGAGGGAAAGAGAACACCAGGTAGACCCAGCGATGAAATATTGGACGGACTTGCAGGGTGGCTGAGGACAGAGAGGGTGGAAGATGTACTTGCAGCGACAAGGGATAGATTCGTGTGGAGGGCCAACGCCATGCGGCAGGGCACATGATGATAATGATGAATGTACAGTCCAGTGTGTGTTTGAATCGTGTTTCTACATTTCTCAGACATTTCTGTCGGCGAGATAATGAAGTCGTCCTCATCTTTATCCACTTGTGACCTTGAAGAAGCAGGAGAAGAAACAAAAATGGACGTGAAGCCAGGACAATGGTAGACTGTCACAAAAGGGAAAACAGGACAGGATGTAAATATTGTGACAAGGTCTGGACAAAGTGCACTTCAGACATCTCCCTAACACAGTGCCGACTTCAGGCACCTTTTTGGTCCTTATGGCCTTGACCTCTGGCATAACAACTTTCAAATTTATGCATTTCTGACATCTCAACCGTTTACAGCTTTGACCCAAATTTGGTTAAAAAAAATCCATACAGTAACAGCCTGATAAAATCTTGCTAACACATTTTTGGTCTCAGAGACACACACGTAGGGACAGAGAGAGATTTCAGTTTTAGTTTCTCAAGACGACGTCTCTGTGATCGGAACGAATTCTATATGCAGTAACGTCACAGGTGCCATGTGTATGGTGATCATGGCACAAGATGGCGGACATCGATCGCATGTCGTTAGTAACCGAGATTTAAAGGGAATAATACGTTATATCTGTGTTATTTTTCTTAAGACGCGACGGAATCTCGCTCAGTAATGATGAAAAATATAAAATTTCGTCATAACTTTAAAAAATGATGTCATGATTAATTTCTGCCTGGACGGAAACCTCCATCGTAAACTAGTTTACGATTTTCAAGGGAAAGAACTGGTAAGAGTTAAGCCTGCACATAAATCCATGAGCTGGCCAGGTCCTGAGGTCCTACCTAGACTATGTTTTACCTAATGTATTTCATACTGGTACAGACAGAGAAACACACAAGACACGCATGTTGCTACGGTCAATATAAAACAATCTCTCTCTCTCTCTCTCTCTCTCTCTCTCTCTCTCTCTCTCTCTCTCTCTCTCTCAGTGTGTGTGTGTGTGTGTCTGTGTCTGTGCGTGTGTGTGTGTGTCTGTGCGTGTGTGTGTCTGTGCGTGTGTGTGCTGTGTGTGTGTGTGCGTGTGTGTGTGTGTGTCTGTGCGTGTGTGTGTGTGCGTGTGTGTGTCTCTGTGCGTGTGTGTGTGTGTCTGTGCGTGTGTGTGTCTGTGTCTGTGTGTGTGTGTGTGTATGTATGTGTGTGTGCGTGTGTGTGTGTGTGTGTGTGTGTGTGTGTGTGTGTGTGTGTGTGTGTGTGTGTGTGTGTGTGTTGTGTGTGTGTGTGTAAATATATTAAAAAAACTGTCTTAAAAAATATTTTGGCAAAAAAATGGAGACTGAAAATCATACCAGCAAGCGGAGGAGCCACCAGGTAGCCAAGGCCGGCAAAGATCATCTCCACGCCAAAGGCAAAGGCCAGTGCCGGCAAGCCCACTATGGAGATGGTCAGTGAGGTCAGCAAGGAGTACACACTGCCATAGTAGGTCCCCATCAGGATGGTGAACACGGTCACTCCCCACAAGTCCGTGGAAAACGGCAGAGCTGCCTGGGTGAGAAACAGAACTGTGGTTTGATCGTCAATTGGTGTGTGTGTGTGTGTGTGTGTGTGTGTGTGTGTGTTGTGTGTGTGTGTGTTGTGTGTGTTCGTGTGTGTGTGTGTGTGTGTGTGTGCGTGTGTATGTGTGTTTGTGTGTGTGTGTGTATGCGTGCGTGTGTGTGTATATGTGTGTGTTTGTGTGTGTGTGTGTGTATATGTGTGTTTGTGTGTGTTTGTGTGTGTGTGTGTTCATGTGTGTGTGTGTGCGTGTGTGTGTGTGCGCGCGCGCGCGTGGTGTGTGTGTGTGTATGTGTGTGAGGGGTTAAGATGTAGCTGGGTGGGTGCAAGTGAGGATCTTCCTGTGTCAGCGATATCAAAATATTTCTTTTCGCTATTTTCATACATATATATTTTTTTTAAACATTTTCTAAAAGCAAACAAACAAAAACCCACATAAACGGAAACAGAGACATACAGACAAAGAGACGTTATTCACACTGTACATCAGATTCCCTCCCACGTCAGCACTCTACATATAAACAAACATTAGATCACATGCGGCAAACACACATTCAGTGCACCGATCATCAAATACAGGCTCAGGTATTTCAGAAAAACACTTCACAACACCTTTATTACACAGAAAGACAGGCAGGACATCTCTTTGTAAGGAAACCTGGCATCAATGAAGTTACTATATAGTATAGTAGGCCTCCTTCGGTCATGACTGACCATGGACAAAGTACATCCGTTCTAATGTCTAGATGGGCTGTCTGCTTGGTCCAAGCAGCGTCGCCTGTGACTGTACAGACCAATGCGAGAGAGGCAGTCTCTGTCGCAGCGGTCGCATGTGTATGCTGATGCTGGTCTGTTGGCTGTCATCCCTTTTCTGCGAACTCGCTTTTCTGCTGCAGCAGCTGACAGTTTGTCCTCACCAATCCGCAGCTGTTTCTTGAGAGTAGTTCTCCAGCTGTTGCGGTCGTCTGCGAGGTCCTCCCAGTGTTGATCTCAAGCGCCTTCATGTCACGCTTGCAAACATCTTTGTATCTCAGCTGTGGGCGGCCAACGTTTCTCTGCCCTGTGGCAAGCTCACCCTAAAGGATGTCTTTTGGGATGCGACCATCTTCCATGCGGCGAACGTGGCCCAACCAGCGCAGCCGACGCTGTCTCAGCATGGTATGCATGGTTGGGAGGCCAGCGCAGGTTAGGACTTCGGTGTTGGTCACCTTGTCTTGCCAGGAAATGCCAAGTATGCGCCGTAGGCTTCTCAGGTGGAAGGTATTGAGCCTTTTCTCCTGATGAGCATGCGTGGTCCACGCCTCGCTGCCATACAGCAAGGTGCTGAGGACACAGGCGTTGTATACAGCCATCTTTGTCTTTGTGGTCAGCTTGGGATTTGTCCACACCCTTTGTGTGAGGCGGGCTAGTGTTGTGGCTGCCTTCCCGATCCTCTTGTCGACCTCTGTGTCAAGGGAGAGGTTATCGGTGATGGTGGACCCAAGATATGTGAATTGATGGATGGCTTCAAGCTCGTAGTCATCAATGGTGATGGCTGGTGGAGATGGCGTGTCTTGGCCCAGGACGTTTGTCTTCTTAAGACTGATGATCAGACCAAAATCTTTGCAGGCCTGGGAGAAGCGGTCCATTAGTGACTGCAAGTCCCGCTGAGTATGGGTCACAACTGCGGCATCGTCGGCAAATAGCATGTCTCTGATGAGGGCTTCACGGACCTTTGTCCTTGCTCTAAGGCGGGCGTGGTTGAAGAGCCTGCAATCTGATCTGGTCCGCAGGTGGATCCCTTCTTGCGCTGTGCTGAACGCATGCCTCAGGAGGAGAGCGAAGAAGATTCCAAAGAGGGTTGGGGCCAGGACGCAGCCTTGTTTCACACCGCTGCGTATGTCGAAGGGCTTGGAGAGGTTTCCGTTGAACTGCACCATCCCTTTCATGTTTGAGTGGAAGGACTCAATTAAGCTGTGCAGTTTGGGGCGGCAGCCGATTTTTCGGAGAGCCCTGAAAAGGCCATCTCTGCTGACTAGGTCAAAGGCCTTGGTGAGGTCAATGAATGCCACATACAGGGGCATCCGCTGCTCTCTGCACTTCTCCTGGATTTGGCGAAGGGAGAAGACCATGTCTACCGTGGATCTCTCTGCTCGAAAACACACTGTGATTCCGGGTAGACGCGTTCAGCCAGTTTCTGCAGGCGGATTAGGAGGACCCGAGCATAGACTTTGCCAACAATGCTGAGGAGCGAGATACCTCTGTAGTTGTTGCAGTCGCTCCTTTCGCCCTTGTTTTTGTACAGGGTGACGATCTTGACGTCCCTCATGTCCTGTGGTACAGCTCCCTCATTCCAACACTGACAGAGAACTGCTTGCAAAGGGTGCAGAAGAGAAGTCTTGCAGTGCTTGATGAGGTCTGGGGGAATTCCGTCGTTGCCAGCTGCCTTCCCTGATGCCAGGCTATCAATGGCCTTGCTGAGTTCGTCCACAGTTGGCTCTGCGTCAAGTTCTTCCATTACCGGCATGCACTTGATGGCATCGAGGGCTAAGGGAGACACCATGTTCTGTGTGGAGTAGAGGTCGGAGTAGTGTTCCGCCCATCTTTCCATCTGTTGGCTAGGATTGCTGATTACTTCCCCAGTGGAGGATTTGAGGAGGGCGATCTTGCTCTGTGTTGGTCCCAGTGCCTTCTTGATGCCATCATACATTCCTCGGATGTTGCCTCTTTCAGCAGCACTCTGTATCTCTTCGCTGAGCTCTGTCCAGTACTCGTTTGCGCAGCGCCTGGCGTTAAGCTGAACCTTACTTCTGGCAGCCCTGAGGATTTGCAGGTTCTTCTCATTGGGTGACCGCTTATACTTGGTGAGTGCGGCACGCTTGGCATCAACAGTGGGAATCATCTCTGATGATTTGGCCTCAAACCAGTCGTGGGACTTCACAGTTTTCTTCCCAAAGGTGGCCATAGCAATGCGGTGCATGGTGTCTCGTAGAGTTTCCCATCTCTCAGTGGCAGAGTCTCTGGGCTGCAATGCATCGTATTCTCTCTGAAAGGCCTCTGCGAACTGTTCTACAAGATCTGGCTGAGACATCTTGCTGACGTCAATGCGAGGGTTCCCTTGTTTCTTTGAGCAGTGGAACTTCTTTGGTTGCAGCCTGATCTTGCAACATACCAGAGAGTGGTCTGTGTCGCAGTCTGCGCTGTGATAAGAGCGAGTGTGGAGAACGTTTTTGATAGCGGCACGTCTTACTAGGATCAAATCCAGTTGGTGCCAATGTTTTGAGCGGGGATGCCTCCAGGAGACTTTGTGCTGAGGCTTCGTCTTGAAGAAGTAGTTGGCGATGCACAGTTCATGGCAGGCGCAAAACTCAAGCAGTCGCTGTCCATTCTCATTCATTTTCCCCACTCCAAAGGAACCGAGGCAGAAGGGCCATGAGTCATTGTCTGCACCCACTCTGGCGTTGAAGTCGCCCAGAAGAACAAGTTGTTCTGTCCTGGGGATGTTCCTTATGGTTGATGCAAGATTTTCTTAGAACTCATCCTTGGTGTCTGGAGAGGCGGACAGAGTTGGGGCATAAACGCTGATGAGAGTGACATAGCCTTCGGTGGTGTTGAGGCGGAGAGTCAAGAGTCGTTCTGAACCGCCGCTGCCTGGTTCAATCATGTTCAGCAGGCTGTTCCTTACTGCAAAGCCTACTCCGTGCTCTCTTGGGGCATCAGAACTCTTTCCTTGCCAGAAGAAGGTGTAGTCCCTTTCCTTTAGTGTTCCTGAGTCAGCCAGCCGTGTTTCCTGCAGAGTGGCAATGTCCACATTGAGCCTCTTTAGTTCGCTGTTTATGACGGCGGTCTTTCTGGCGTCGCTGATGTCTTGCAGATCTTGGAAGACCCCAGGCATCATTGTTCGGACATTCCAACAGCCCAGTTTCACTGCTGATCCTTTTCCTGATCCGTTTCTTGAATTTGAATTTTTCTTTTTGTTTGGTGCGGTAATTAACGACCTGCTTGTCATATTTTCTCCTAATCTTCATGCACCCAATGAAGAAGGCAGGTCGTGGCGGGACAGCACCTAACTGGCTGGGGGCTGCCCAGCTTAGGTGGGCGGTAGCTGTCCAGTAAGACACGAAGGTCTCTCCCACCGTCAAAAGCAACCCCTGGCGTCAGCTCTACGCCAGTTGAGCAATGACTTATCACCGGTATCTGTTGCTTCCCGTGTTGTGCCGACACTAGTGTTAGTAGCGAGGCTGGAGTGTCCTCTCCAGGTCGTAGGTGCAGAGTGTTTGTGGATGAATGGACGGATGTAAGCCTGGGCAGTGTAATACGGAAGACAGGCTGTTGCCCATGTAACTTGTCCCCCCTCTCCACCTCGCTGACAGATCCAAAGGAACAGCAGGGCTGTTACGTTTTGGTGCCAACGCGGCCGCAGGAGCTGCCGGAAAGTGACAAAGTTTGCCATCCAACCGCCTTAGGGGCCCCACACCGGATTTACTGTCAGGGTTTACTCCCTTAGCTAGATGGCCGCGGGTAACTCTCCAGAGCTGGCGCCCTTTGATGGATCTAATTTATTTCCACCAGGGTTTCTAGCCACCCTCCTCACCATCCTCCTGAGAGGACTGGTGGGGTTGCTGGTTTAGTCGCAAGCAATTCGACCCTGTGACAGGTAGTACTGGGTTCCAGGTTACCAGTAGCGGATACATCTATCCGACCTGACCACGAAGTTACTATACATGTTTACAAATAAAGCACATCTTTCCATACGATAAACAGTTGTTAATTTCCTCTTCAATGAATAAGTCTTAAAAGAATTTTTTCAAGCTAAGATACATCACAAAATATGTTTTAAAAATTTTAACAAAAAAAAACACACAACAAAAAAACATACACACACACAAGCATAAGTTTCTAAACGGACTATTACGTGCACTTTAGGTTTATCTCAGCCAGAAACAAATACAGAAAGACATAGAACGACAGATACAGAGATACAGAACGACATAGACAGAGATACAGAACGACATAGACAGAGATACAGAACGACACAGACACAGATACAGAACGACACAGACACAGATACAGAACGACAGATACAGAGATGAAGAACGACACAGACAGAGATACAGAACGACATAGACAGAGATACAGAACGACAGATACAGAGATGAAGAACGACACAGACAGAGATACAGAACGACACAGACACAGATACAGAACGACACAGACACAGATACAGAACGACAGATACAGAGATACAGAACGACACAGACAGAGATACAGAACGACAGTGACAGAGATACAGAACGACAGTGACAGAGATACAGAACGACACAGACAGAGATACAGAACGACACAGACAGAGATACAGAACGACACAGACAGAGATACAGAACGACACAGACAGAGATACAGAACGACACAGAGATACAGAACGACACAGACAGAGATACAGAACGACACAGACAGAGATACAGAACGACACAGACAGAGATACAGAACGACACAGACAGAGATACAGAACGACACAGACAGAGATACAGAACGACACAGACAGAGATACAGAACGACACAGACAGAGATACAGAACGACACAGAGATACAGAACGACACAGACAGAGATACAGAACGACACAGACAGAGATACAGAACGACACAGACACAGATACAGAACGACACAGACACAGATACAGAACGACACAGACAGAGATACAGAACGACACAGACACAGATACAGAACGACACAGACAGAGATACAGAACGACACAGACATAGATACAGAACGACACAGACAGAGATACAGAACGACACAGACACAGATCCAGACAGAGATACAGAACGACACAGACAGAGATACAGAACGACACAGACAGAGATACAGAACGACACAGACAGAGATACAGAACGACACACACAGAGATACAGAACGACACACACAGAGATACAGAACGACACACACAGAGATACAGAACGACACACACAGAGATACAGAACGACACAGACAGAGATACAGAACGACACAGAGATACAGAACGACACAGACAGAGATACAGAACGACACAGACAGAGATACAGAACGACACAGACAGAGATACAGAACGACACAGACACAGATACAGAACGACACAGAGACAGAACGACACACAGAGAACAGAACGACACAAGAAAGAACGACAAACAAACGAAGCACAGACAGAGACAGACGACACAGAGAACAGACGACACAGACAGAGATCAGAACGAAAGACAGGAACAGACGACACGACAGAGACAGACGACACAGAAAACAGAACGAAGACACAGAAACGAACGACAGAGAACAAAAACAGACGACAGACGACAGACAGAGAACGACACACAGACAGAGATGCGACACAGGACAGACACAGACAAGAACAGACGACAAGACAGAGACAGAGACACAGACAACAGAAAGAGACAGACGACAAGACAGAAGACACAGACAGAGAACGACGAACGAACAGACAGAACAGACGACACAGACAGAGAAGAACAAGACAGAGAACAGAACGACCAGACGAAAGAACGACAGACACAGATAAGACGACACAGACGAACAGACCACCAGAGCAGAGACACAGACAGAGAGACGAACACAGAGACGCGACCAGACAGAGACGAACGCAAGAAGACGACACACAGGACAGAGACAAAAGACGACACACAGACAGACAGACGACAAGACAGTCGAAAAAGACAGAACAAGACAGACGAAACGACCAGACAGACAGAACGACACGAGACAGACGACAAGAGACAAGACAGAGACAGACGACACAAACAG
>JAPXFY010000021.1:72952220-72954720 GCA_030674185.1 Monoplex corrugatus | reverse complement strand
AAGCATTTCATCACAAATGACTGTTTCAACTTACATATCTGACTTGGTCAAACAGTCTAACATAAATATGGATGAAATAGCTGAGACACCATCAACAACGCCTATCCCTACATGTGAAATGCAAAAAGCCTCTTTTGATATTGATTATACAGACGCTAAGAAATCTGAAAACGTCAACATTTCGATATCCACAGCAAGAGAACACATCGATGAAAAATACCGTACCCACCTTCACATTTTTACCGATGGATCAGTCTTAGAAAATAAATGTGCTGGAGCAGCATTTTATGTTCCAAAATTTAAGATAAAAAAGTCATTTTTCGTTGGGGCAAACTTATCGATCTTTACAGCGGAATTAGTCGCTATTAATCAAGCATTGCATTATCTAGTAAATCTTAAACCCATGTCTTTCAAAGTAGTTCTCTTTGTTGACTCAAAATCTGTATTATATGCCTTACGGTCTTTTAATGCCGACACAAGACCTGATTTAATTACTGAGGCAAATCATCTTATACATCGTTTAAGGGTCAAAGGTACAAATATCAGTTTATGCTGGGTGCCTTCTCATGTTGGTCTTCACGGCAACGAAGTAGTTGACAGAGCAGCTAAGCAAGGCGCCCAGAATGCTGATAATGCTATAGAATTACATGTTCATACCTCCGTAAAAGAAGCTTGCAACTTGCTCGAATCAGCCTCATGGACTCGATTTCTTGAACATTCAGATGAACAGTTTGTGTCACAACAAATGATAAAACTTACCGTTCAAAATGTATGTAAAAAATTGCAGTATTCTTCTATGTATCATTTGAGATCGATTGTTGCTGTTTGTTTTCGTATTCAGCTAAACGCATTGAAAACAAAATATTGTAAAAATGTCAAGTGTATTTGCGGCGAACAGTTCACACTGTTTCACTGTTTATTCTACTGCAAAATGCTACGTTCTTTTTTACCGAAAATGTTTACTCAAGAAAAGTATTCTGAAAATCATTTCCAGAAAATTACATCAGATCAAACGTTGTTAGTTAGAATTTCAGAATCATTAGTTCACAGTCCTGTTAATGCATTACTTTAGCTTTATTCGATTTGTATTTTAGTGTTACAATTTCCCTTCACGTTATTGAAGTTAATTGTTAGTGTTAAGTTCTCGTTCCATTTTACTGTTCCCCCACCTGCTAATGTCTTTTTCCTCTGTCTTCCCTCTGCCCAAATCCAACCCGTCCAACTATCGTTCTACATTTTATTTTGTTCACTTTTTTTTTTTTTTTTTTTTAATAATTTCCCCTCCCCCCCTCCCCCGTCTAATATCACTTATAGTGAAAAGACGTTAAATTAAAGAACGAACGAACACACACACAGTCCACACACATACAATCATATACACACAGTCACACACACACACAGACATACACAGACATACACACATAGACACACATACACAGAGTGACACACACAGTGACACACATACACATACACACATATACACACACACATACACACACACATACACACACACGTGCACACACAAACACAGACATACACACACACACATACAATCATATACACACACACATACACCCACAGAATGACACACACACATACACACACACAGACACGCACACAGTGACACACACGCATACACACACACAGACACAGACACACAAATGCAAACACACAGCAGACTCTCTCTCTCTCTCTCTCTCTCTCTCTCTCTCTCTCTCGCTCTCTCTCTCTCTCTCTCTCTCTCTCGTTTCGACTTTCCTATACAAATAAAACCAACCACAATTTTTTCGTGTCATCTGGTTGTCATTCATTTCTTTCAATACAAAATTAGAACAATTGAACTCTCTCCATACCCCCTCCCTCTCTCTCTCTCTCTCTCTCTCTCTCTCTCTCTCTCTTAAACTCCCATCTTTTCCCTTACCGTCCTCCTCCCCTTTACCTGTTGTGAGAACGCCGGCAGGTGGATGTTGAAGATGCCACAGGCCATGTTGGACAGGAACAGGTTCAGACACAGGAACAGGAACGCCGGGTTCTTGAAGATCACCCAGTGACTACCACTTCCACCACCACCACCACCACCACCACCTTTATCACCATTTTCCACATCACCAACGACTTGAGCAGCTGTCGTAGACTCTGGCGACAGAGCCACAAGTTTGACAGACGAGGGCAGCCCAACGCTGTGCAGACTCTGAATACTGGAGTAAATGGAGATGGCTCTTGTGTCCACTCTGCTGCCTCTAGGTGTGCCTCCACCGTCCGCCTTCTGCAAACCCCGCAGTGAGTCCTTCCCTGGATGGTGGGTGGCATGACCCTTGTGTAATCGATGCAGGTTGTCAGCGCTGTGGCTGATATGACGACCCGTGGTGACCTCCAGGTCCAGTAGGGTCCTGGTTAAGTTCAGATGGTGAGCGATCTTGTTGAGGGACTTCCCAGACCCGAAATGATGATGATGAGGCGATACTGGGTGCGCTTCTAGATGATATTGAACAGGAGGCTC
>JAPXFY010000021.1:72869720-72937220 GCA_030674185.1 Monoplex corrugatus | reverse complement strand
TGTCTGCCAGTCTGTCTGTCTGTCTGTCGGTCGGTCAGTCTGTCAGTCTGTCGGTCTGGCTGTCTGTCTGTCTGTCGGTCGGTCTGTCTGTCTGCCAGCCTGCCGGTCTGTCTGTCTGTCGGTCGGTCGGTCGGTCTGTCTGTCAGTCTGTCGGTCGGTCGGTCTGTCTGTCTGTCTATCTGTCGGTCGGTCTGTGTGTCGGTCGGTCTGTCTGTCTGTCAGTCTGTCTGTCTGTCTGTCGGTCGGTCGGTCGGTCTGTCTGTCGGTCGATCTGTCTGTCTGCCAGCCTGCCAGTCTGTCTGTCGGTCGGTCGGTCTGTCTGTCTGTCTGTCGGTCGGTCGGTCTGTCTGTCTGTCAGTCTGTCTGTCTGTCTGCCAGCCTGTCTGCCAGCCTATCTGCCAGCCTGCCAGTCTGTCTGTCTGTCCGTCGGTCTGTCTGTCTGTCTGTGGAGTGTAAAGGAGAAGAGTGGCAGAATGGTTCAGACGTTTGCCGGCCAAAACCTAAACCCGAGGTTCTCTTCAGTTTGACCTAGAAATCAAATTGTACGTCTGGTCCTTCGGAAGGGGATGAAAAACGAGTTGGCCCCGTACGCCTTGTGGCCTGTGCACGCTAAAGACTCCATGGCATTCGTCTGGCTATCCTGAAGACAGGTTCACTTCCCAGATCCCGCCCCTTGACGGCCAATTAGCCTCCTTGTCTTTCTGAAGTCTTGGTCTATCTTTTTAAATGGGTGGCGCTGTACTGTGGCGATGCGCTCTCAAACGGGAAGAGCAGCCTGAGGTTCACATGGAAAACCCCTTGTGGCAAACAGAAATGAACACGGATATGAAAATAGCACAGGCCCTGTTCACACACTGCTTGCTGAGGGTCTGGCTATGTGGAGAATGCTAAACGTCCATAAGTACAGATGTCATGTGCGGATATCATTCCTACATGGAACAACCAAGCTGGTCTGTTCACACTGTCCATCTTAAAGCACTAGTCAATTGGTCATGTCATCTTAGTGGTCCATCTTACAGCTCTGGTCATTGTGGTTATGTCACCTTAGTGGTCCATCTTACAGCTCTAGTCATTGTGGTTATGTCACCTTAGTGGTCCATCTTACAGCTCTAGTCATTGTTTAGTGGTCCATCTCACAGCTCTGGTCATTGTGGTTATGTCACCTTAGTGGTCCATCTTACAGCTCTGGTCATTGTGGTTACGTCACCTTAGTGGTCCATCTTACAGCTCTGGTCATTGTGGTTATGTCACCTTAGTGGTCCATCTTACAGCTCTAGTCATTGTGGTCATGTCACCTTAGTGGTCCATCTTACAGCTCTAGTCATTGTGGTTATGTCACCTTAGTGTTCCATCTAACAGCTCTAGTCACTGTGGTCACTTCACCTTAGTGGTCCATCTTACAGCTCTAGTCATTGTGGTCATGTCACCTTAGTGGTCCATCTTACAGCTCTAGTCATTGTGGTTATGTCACCTTAGTGGTCCATCTTACAGCTCTGGTCATTGTGGTTATGTCACCTTAGTGGTCCATCTTACAGCTCTAGTCATTGTGGTTATGTCACCTTAGTGGTCCATCTTACAGCTCTAGTCGTTGTGGTCATGTCACCTTAGTGGTCCATCTTACAGCTCTAGTCATTGTGGTTATGTCACCTTAGTGGTCCATCTTAAAGCTCTAGTGATTGTGGTCAAGTCACCTTAGTGGTCCATCTTACAGCTCTAGTCATTGTGGTCATGTCACCTTAGTGGTCCATCTTAAAGCTCTGGTCATTGTGGTTATGTCACCTTAGTGGTCCATCTTAAAGCTCTAGTCGTTGTGGTCATGTCACCTTACTGGTCCATCTTACAGCTCTAGTCACTGTTATGTCACCTTAGTGGTCCATCTTAAAGCTCTAGTCATTGTTATGTCACCTTAGTGGTCCATCTTAAAGCTCTAGTGATTGTGGTCAAGTCACCTTAGTGGTCCATCTTAAAGCTCTAGTCGTTGTGGTCATGTCAGCTTAGTGGTCCATCTTACAGCTCTGGTCATTGTGGTCATGTCACCTTAGTGGTCCATCTTACAGCTCTAGTCACTGTGGTCATGTCACCTTAGTGGTCCATCTTACAGCTCTGGTCATTGTGGTCATGTCAGCTTAGTGGTCCATCTTACAGCTCTGGTCATTGTGGTCATGTCACCTTAGTGGTCCATATTACAGCTCTAGTCACTGTGGTCATGTCACCTTAGTGGTCCATCTTACAGCTCTGGTCATTGTGGTCATGTCACCTTAGTGGTCCATCTTACAGCTCTAGTCATTGTGGTCATGTCACCTTAGTGGTCCATCTTACAGCTCTGGTCATTGTGGTCATGTCACCTTAGTGGTCCATCTTACAGCTCTGGTCACTGTGGTCATATCACCTTAGTGGTCCATCTTACAGCTCTGGTCACTGTGGTCATGTCACCTTAGTGGTCCATCTTACAGCTCTAGTCATTGTGGTCATGTCACCTGAGTGGTCCATCTTACAGCTCTAGTCATTGTGGTCATGTCACCTTAGTGGTCCATCTTACAGCTCTGGTCACTGTGGTCATGTCACCTTAGTGGTCCATCTTACAGCTCTGGTCATTGTGGTCATGTCACCTTAGTGGTCCATCTTACAGCTCTGGTCATTGTGGTCATGTCACCTTAGTGGTCCATCTTACAGCTCTGGTCACTGTGGTCATGTCACCTTAGTGGTCCATCTTACAGCTCTGGTCACTGTGGTCATGTCACCTTAGTGGTCCATCTTACAGCTCTAGTCATTGTGGTCATGTCACCTTAGTGGTCCATCTTACAGCTCTAGTCATTGTGGTCATGTCACCTTAGTGGTCCATCTTACAGCTCTAGTCATTGTGGTCATGTCACCTTAGTGGTCCATCTTACAGCTCTAGTCACTGTGGTCATGTCACCTTAGTGGTCCATCTTACAGCTCTAGTCATTGTGGTCATGTCACCTTAGTGGTCCATCTTACAGCTCTAGTCATTGTGGTCATGTCACCTTAGTGGTCCATCTTACAGCTCTAGTCACTGTGGTCATGTCACCTTAGTGGTCCATCTTACAGCTCTAGTCATTGTGGTCATGTCAGCTTAGTGGTCCATCTTACAGCTCTAGTCACTGTGGTCATGTCACCTTAGTGGTCCATCTTACAGCTCTAGTCACTGTGGTCATGTCACCTTAGTGGTCCATCTTACAGCTCTAGTCATTGTGGTCATGTCACCTTAGTGGTCCATCTTACAGCTCTAGTCATTGTGGTCATGTCAGCTTAATGGTCCATCTTACAGCTCTAGTCACTGTGGTCATGTCACCTTAGTGGTCCATCTTACAGCTCTAGTCACTGTGGTCATGTCACCTTAGTGGTCCATCTTACAGCTCTAGTCATTGTCATGTCACCTTAGTGGTCCATCTTAAAGCTCTGGTCATTGTGGTCATGTCACCTTAGTGGTCCATCTTACAGCTCTAGCCACTGTGGTCATGTCACCTTAGTGGTCCATCTTACAGCTCTGGTCATTGTCATGTCACCTTAGTGGTCCATCTTACAGCTCTAGTCACTGTGGTCATGTCACCTTAGTGGTCCATCTTATAGCTCTAGTCACTGTGGTCATGTCAGCTTAGAGGTCCATCTTACAGCTCTAGTCATTGTGGTCATGTCAGCTTAGTGGTCCATCTTACAGCTCTAGTCATTGTGGTCATGTCAGCTTAGTGGTCCATCTTAAATCTCCAGTCGTTGTGGTCATGTCAGCTTAGTGGTCCATCTTACAGCTCTGGTCATTGTGGTCATGTCACCTTAGTGGTCCATCTTACAGCTCTGGTCACTGTGGTCATGTCACCTTAGTGGTCCACCTTACAGCTCTAGTCACTGTGGTCATGTCACCTTAGTGGTCCATCTTACAGTTCTGGTCATTGTGGTCATGTCACCTTAGTGGTCCATCTTACAGCTCTGGTCATTGTGGTCATGTCACCTTAGTGGTCCATCTTTACAGCACTAGTCACTGTGGTCATGTCACCTTAGTTGTCCATCTTACAGCTCTGGTCATTGTGGTCATGTCATCTTAGTGGTCAATCTTACAGCTCTAGTCATTGTGGTCATGTCACCTTAGTGGTCCATCTTACAGCTCTGGTCATTGTGGTCATGTCACCTTAGTGGTCCATCTTACAGCTCTGGTCACTGTGGTCATGTCACCTTAGTGGTCCATCTTACAGCTCTAGTCACTGTGGTCATGTCACCTTAGTGGTCCATCTTACAGCTCTAGTCATTGTGGTCATGTCACCTTAGTGGTCAATCTTACAGCTCTAGTCACTTATGTCACCTTAGTGGTCCATCTTACAGCTCTGGTCACGTGGTCATGTCACCTTAGTGGTCCATCTTACAGCTCTGGTCATTGTGGTCATGTCACCTTAGTGGTCCATCTTACAGCTCTGGTCATTGTGGACATGTCACCTTAGTGGTCCATCTTACAGCTCTGGTCATTGTGGTCATGTCACCTTAGTGGTCCATCTAACAGCTCTGTTCACTGTGGTCATGTCACTTAGTGGTCCATCTTACAGCTCTGGTCACTGTGGTCATGTCACCTTAGTGGTCCATCTTACAACTCTAGTCATTGTGGTCATGTCAGCTTATGGTCCATCTTACAGCTCTAGTCATTGTGGTCATGTCAGCTTAATGGTCCATCTTACAGCTCTAGTCATTGTGGTCATGTCACCTTAGTGGTCCATCTTACAGCTCTAGTCACTGTGGTCATGTCACCTTAGTGGTCCATCTTACAGCTCTAGTCACTGTTGTCATGTCACCTTAGTGGTCCGTCTTACAGCTCTAGTCATTGTGGTCATGTCACTTAGTGGTCATCTTACAGCTCTAGTCATTGTGGTCATGTCAGCTTAATGGTCCATCTTACAGCTCTAGTCACTGTGGTCATGTCACTTAGTGGTCCATCTTACAGCTTAGTCACTGTGGTCATGTCAGCTTAGTGGTCCATCTTACAGCTCTAGTCATTGTCATGTCACCTTAGTGGTCCATCTTAAAGCTCTGGTCATTGTGGTCATGTCACCTTAGTGGTCCGTCTTACAGCTCTAGTCACTGTGGTCATGTCACCTTAGTGGTCCATCTTACAGCTCTGGTCATTGTCATGTCACCTTAGTGGTCCATCTTACAGCTCTAGTCACTTGGTCATGTCACCTTAGTGGTCCATCTTACAGCTCTAGTCACTGTGGTCATGTCAGCTTAGTGGTCCATCTTACAGCTCTAGTCATTGTGGTCATGTCAGCTTAGTGGTCCATCTTACAGCTCTAGTCATTGTGGTCATGTCACCTTAGTGGTCCATCTTAAGCTCTAGTCATTGTGGTCATGTCAGCTTAGTGGTCCATCTTACAGCTCTAGTCACTGTGGTCATGTCACCTTAGTGGTCCATCTTACAGCTTAGTCATTGTGGTCATGTCAGCTTAGTGGTCCATCTTCAGCTCTAGTCATTGTGTCATGTCAGCTTAGTGGTCCATCTTACAGCTGGTCATTGTGGTCATGTCAGCTTAGTGGTCATCTTACAGCTCTGGTCACTGTGGTCATGTCAGCTTAGTTGTCCATCTTACGCTCTAGTCACTGTGGTCATGTCAGCTTATGGTCCATCTACAGCTTAGTCATTGTGGTCATGTCAGCTTAGTGGTCCATCTTACAGCTCTAGTCATTGTGGTCATGTCAGCTTAGTGGTCCATCTTACAGCTCTGGTCATTGTGGATGTCACTTAGTGGTCCATCTTACAGCTCTAGTCATTGTGGTCATGTCAGCTTAGTGGTCCATCTTACAGCTTGGTCATTGTGGTCATGTCAGCTTAGTGGTCCATCTTCAGCTGTGGTCACTGTGGTCATGTCAGCTTAGTGGTCCATCTTACAGCTCTAGTCATTGTGGTCATGTCACCTTAGTGGTCCATCTTACAGCTTAGTCACTGTGGTCATGTCACCTTAGTGGTCCATCTTACAGCTCTAGTCATTGTGGTCATGTCAGCTTAGTGTCCATCTTACAGCTCTAGTCATTGTGGTATGTCAGCTTAGTGGTCCATCTTACAGCTCTGGTCACTGTGGTCATGTCAGCTTAGTGGTCCATCTTACAGCTCTAGTCATTGTGGTCATGTCACCTTAGTGGTCCATCTTACAGCTTAGTCACTGTGGTCATGTCACTTAGTGGTCCATCTTACAGCTCTGGTCATTGTGGTCATGTCAGCTTAGTGGTCCATCTTACAGCTCTGGTCATTGTGGTATGTCACTTAGTGTCATATTACAGCTTAGTCACTGTGGTATGTCACCTTAGTGTCCATCTTCAGCTCTGGTTTGTGGTCATGTCACTTAGTGGTCCATCTTACAGCTCTAGTCAATGTGGTATGTCACTTAGTGGTCCTCTAAGCTTGGTCATTGTGGTCATGTCACCTTAGTGGTCCATCTTACGCTCTGGTCACTTGGTCATATCACCTTAGTGGTCATCTTACAGCTCTGGTCACTGTGGTCATGTCACCTTAGTGTCCATCTTACAGCTTAGTCATTGTGGTCATGTCACTGAGTGGTCCATCTTAAGCTCTAGTCATTGTGGTCATGTCACCTTAGTGGTCATCTTACAGCTCTGGTCACTGTGGTCATGTCACTAGTGGTCATTTACAGCTTGGTCATTGTGTCTGTCACCTTAGTGTCCATCTTACAGCTCTGGTCATGGGTCATGTCACCTTAGTGGTCCATCTTACAGCTTGGTCACTGTGTCATGTCACCTTAGTGGTCATCTTAAGCTTGGTCACTGTGGTCATGTCACCTTAGTGTCCATCTTACAGCTCTAGTCATTGTGTCATGTCACCTTAGTGGTCCATTTCAGCTTAGTCATTGGGTCATGTCACCTTATGGTCTCTTAAGCTCTAGTCATGTGGTCATGTCACCTAGTGGTCCATCTTACAGCTTGTCACTGTGGTCATGTCACCTTAGTGGTCCATCTTACAGCTCTAGTCATTGTGGTCATGTCACCTTAGTGGTCCATCTTACAGCTCTAGTCATGTGGTCATGTCACCTTAGTGGTCCATCTTACAGCTCTAGTCACTGTGGTCATGTCACCTTAGTGGTCCATCTTACAGCTCTAGTCATTGTGGTCATGTCAGCTTAGTGGTCCATCTTACAGCTCTAGTCACTGTGGTCATGTCACCTTAGTGGTCCATCTTACAGCTCTAGTCACTGTGGTCATGTCACCTTAGTGGTCCATCTTACAGCTCTAGTCATTGTGGTCATGTCACCTTAGTGGTCCATCTTACAGCTCTAGTCATTGTGGTCATGTCAGCTTAATGGTCCATCTTACAGCTCTAGTCACTGTGGTCATGTCACCTTAGTGGTCCATCTTACAGCTCTAGTCACTGTGGTCATGTCACCTTAGTGGTCATCTTACAGCTCTAGTCATTGTCATGTCACCTTAGTGGTCCATCTTAAAGCTCTGGTCATTGTGGTCATGTCACCTTAGTGGTCCATCTTACAGCTCTAGCCACTGTGGTCATGTCACCTTAGTGGTCCATCTTACAGCTTGGTCATTGTCATGTCACCTTAGTGGTCCATCTTACAGCTCTAGTCACTGTGGTCATGTCACTTAGTGGTCATCTTATAGCTCTAGTCACTGTGGTCATGTCAGCTTAGAGGTCCATCTTACAGCTCTAGTCATTGTGGTCATGTCAGCTTAGTGGTCCATCTTACAGCTCTAGTCATGTGGTCATGTCAGCTTAGTGGTCCATCTTAAATCTCAGTCGTTGTGGTCATGTCAGCTTAGTGGTCCATCTTACAGCTCTGGTCATTGTGGTCATGTCACCTTAGTGGTCCATCTTACAGCTCTGGTCACTGTGGTCATGTCACCTTAGTGGTCCACCTTACAGCTCTAGTCACTGTGGTCATGTCACCTTAGTGGTCCATCTTACAGTTCTGGTCATTGTGGTCATGTCACTTAGTGGTCCATCTTACAGCTCTGGTCATTGTGGTCATGTCACCTTAGTGGTCCATCTTACAGCACTGTCACTGTGGTCATGTCACCTTAGTTGTCCATCTTACAGCTCTGGTCATTGTGGTCATGTCATCTTAGTGGTCATCTTACAGCTCTAGTCATTGTGGTCATGTCACCTTAGTGGTCCATCTTACAGCTCTGGTCATTGTGGTCATGTCACCTTAGTGGTCCATCTTACAGCTCTGGTCACTGTGGTCATGTCACCTTAGTGGTCCATCTTACAGCTCTAGTCACTGTGGTCATGTCACCTTAGTGTCCATCTTACAGCTTAGTCATTGTGGTCATGTCACCTTAGTGGTCAATCTTACAGCTCTAGTCATTATGTCACCTTAGTGGTCCATCTTACAGCTCTGGTCACTGTGGTCATGTCACCTTAGTGGTCCATCTTACAGCTCTGTCATTGTGGTCATGTCACCTTAGTGGTCATCTTACAGCTCTGGTCATTGTGGACATGTCACTTGTGGTCCATCTTACAGCTCTGGTCATTGTGGTCATGTCACCTTAGTGGTCCATCTAACAGCTCTGTTCACTGTGGTCATGTCACCTTAGTGGTCCATCTTACGCTCTGGTCACTGTGGTCATGTCACCTTAGTGGTCCATCTTACAACTCTAGTCATTGTGGTCATGTCAGCTTAATGGTCCATCTTACAGCTCTGTCATTGTGGTCATGTCAGCTTAATGGTCCATCTTACAGCTCTAGTCATTGTGGTCATGTCACCTTAGTGTCCATCTTACAGCTCTAGTCACTGTGGTCATGTCACCTTAGTGGTCCATCTTACAGCTCTAGTCATGTTGTCATGTCCCTTGTGGTCCTCTTACAGCTCTAGTCATTGTGGTCATGTCACCTTAGTGGTCATCTTACAGCTCTAGTCATGTGGTCATGTCAGCTTATGGTCCATCTTACAGCTCTAGTCACTGTGGTCATGTCACCTTAGTGGTCCATCTTACAGCTCTAGTCATGTGGTCATGTCACTTAGTGGTCCATCTTACAGCTCTAGTCATTGTCATGTCACCTTAGTGGTCCATCTTAAGCTCTGTCATTGTGGTCATGTCACTTAGGGTCCGTCTTACAGCTCTAGTCACTGTGTCATGTCACCTTAGTGGTCATCTTACAGCTCTGTCATTGTCATCACCTTAGTGTCCTCTACAGCTCTAGTCACTGTGTCATGTCACCTTAGTGGTCCATCTACAGCTCTAGTCACTGTGGTATGTCAGCTTAGTGGTCATCTACAGCTCTAGTCATTGTGGTCATGTCACTTAGTGGTCCATCTTACAGCTCTAGTCATTGTGGTCATGTCACCTTAGTGGTCCATCTTACAGCTCTTCATTGTGGTCATGTCAGCTTAGTGGTCCATCTACAGCTCTAGTCACTGTGTCATGTCACCTTAGTGGTCCATCTTACAGCTCTAGTCATTGTGGTCATGTCAGCTTAGTGGCCTCTTACAGCTCTAGTCATTGTGGTCATGTCAGCTTAGTGTCCATCTTACAGCTCTGGTCATTGTGTCATGTCAGCTTAGTGGTCCTCTTACAGCTTGGTCACTGTGGTCATGTCAGCTTAGTTGTCATCTTACAGCTCTAGTCACTGTGGTCATGTCAGCTTACTGTCCATCTTACAGCTCTAGTCTTGTGGTCATGTCAGCTTAGTGGTCCATCTTACAGCTCTAGTCATTGTGGTCATGTCGCTTAGGTCCTCTTACAGCTCTGGTCATTGTGGTCATGTCACCTTAGTGGTCCATCTTACAGCTCTAGTCATTGTGGTCATGTCAGCTTAGTGGTCCATCTTACAGCTCTGGTCATTGTGTCATGTCACTTAGTGGTCCATCTTACAGCTTGGTCCTGTGGTCATGTCATTAGTGGTCCATCTTACGCTCTAGTCATTGTGGTCATGTCACCTAGTGTCCATCTACAGCTCTATCACTGTGGTCATGTCACCTTAGTGTCCATCTTACAGCTCTAGTCATGTGGTCATGTCACTTAGTGTCCATCTTACAGCTTAGTCTTGTGGTCATGTCAGCTTAGTGGTCCATCTTACAGCTCTGGTCACTGTGTCATGTCAGCTTAGTGGTCATCTTACAGCTCTAGTCATGTGGTCATGTCACTAGTGGTCCATCTTACAGCTCTAGTCACTGTGGTCATGTCACCTTAGTGGTCCATCTTACAGTCTGTCATTGTGGTCATGTCAGCTAGTGGCCATCTTACAGCTCGGTCATTGTGGTCATGTCACCTTAGTGGTCCATATTACAGCTCTGTCACTGTGTCATGTCACCTTAGTGGTCCATCTTACAGCTTGGTCATTGTGGTCATGTCACCTTAGTGGTCCATCTTACAGCTTAGTCAATGTGTCATGTCACCTTAGTGGTCATCTTACAGCTCTGGTCATTGTGGTCATGTCACCTTAGTGGTCCATCTTACAGCTCTGGTCACTGTGTCATTCACCTTAGTGGTCATCTTACAGCTCTGGTCATGTGGTCATGTCACCTTAGTGGTCCATCTTACAGCTTAGTCATTGTGGTCATGTCCCTGAGTGGTCATCTTACAGCTCTAGTCATTGTGTCATGTCACCTTAGTGGTCCATCTTACAGCTCTGGTCACTGTGGTTATGGTCCATCTTACAGCTCTAGTCATGTGGTCATGTCACTTAGTGTCCATCTTACAGCTCTGTCATTGGTCATGTCACTTAGTGGTCCATCTTACAGCTCTGTCATGTGTCATGTCAGCTTAGTGGTCCATCTTACAGCTCTGTCATGTGGTCATGTCAGCTTATGGTCCATCTTACAGCTCTGGTCATGTGGTCATGTCAGCTTATGTCCATCTTACAGCTCTGTCATGTGGTCAGTCAGCTTATGGTCCATCTTACAGCTCTGGTCATGTGGTCATGTCAGCTTATGGTCCTCTTACAGCTCTGGTCATGTGGTCATGTCACTAGTGGTCCATCTACAGCTCTGGTCATTGTGGTCATGTCACTTATGGTCCATCTTACAGCTCTGTCATGTGTCATGTCACTTAGTGGTCCATCTACAGCTCTGGTCATGTGGTCATGTCAGCTTAGTGGTCCATCTTACAGCTCTGGTCACTTGGTAGTCGCTTGTGGTCCATCTTACAGCTCTGGTCATGTGGTCATGTCAGCTTATGGTCCATCTTACAGCTCTGTCATTGTGGTCATGTCACTTATGTCCATCTTACAGCTCTGGTCATGTGTCATGTCACTTAGTGGTCCATCTTACAGCTCTGGTCATGTGTCATGTCACTTATGGTCCTCTTACAGCTCTGTCATGTGGTCATGTCACTTATGGTCCATCTTACAGCTCTGTATTGTGGTCATGTCACTTAGTGTCCATCTTACAGCTCTGTCATTGTGGTCATGTCAGCTTAGTGGTCCATCTACAGCTCTGTCATGTGGTCATGTCACTTGTGTCCATCTTACAGCTCTGTCATGTGGTCATGTCACTTAGTGGTCCATCTTACAGCTCTGTCATTGTGGTCATGTCAGCTTATGGTCCATCTTACAGCTCTGGTCATGTGGTCATGTCAGCTTATGGTCATCTTACAGCTCTGGTCATTGTGGTCATGTCAGCTTAGTGGTCCATCTTACAGCTCTGTCATGTGGTCATGTCAGCTTAGTGGTCCATCTTACAGCTCTGTCATTGTGGTCATGTCACTTAGTGGTCCATCTTACAGCTCTTCATTGTGGTCATGTCAGCTTATGTCCATCTTACAGCTTGGTCATGTGGTCATGTCAGCTTAGGGTCCATCTTACAGCTCTGTCATGTGGTCATGTACTTAGTGGTCCATCTTACAGCTCTGGTCATGTGGTCATGTCACCTTAGGGTCCATCTTACAGCTCTGTCATTGTGGTCATGTCACTTAGGGTCCATCTTACAGCTCTGTCATTGTGGTCATGTCACTTATGTCCATCTTACAGCTCTGTCATTGTGGTCATGTCACCTAGTGGTCCATCTTACAGCTCTGTCATTGTGGTCATTCCTTAGTGGCCATCTTACAGCTCTGTCATTGTGGTCATGTCACCTTAGTGGTCCATCTTACAGCTCTGTCATTGTGTCATGTCACCTTAGTGGTCCATCTTACACTTGTCTTGTGGTCATGTCACTTAGTGGTCCATCTTACAGCTTGTCATTGTGGTATGTCACTTAGTGGTCCATCTTAAGCTCTGTCATTGTGTCATGTCACTTAGGTCCCTTACAGCTCTAGTCTTGTGTAGTCACTTAGTGGTCCATTTACACCTGTCTGGGTCATGTCACTTATGCACTACAGCAGTCTTGTGGTATGTCACCTTAGTGTCCATCTACACTTAGTCATTGTGGTCATGTCACTTAGTGTCCACTTAAGCTTGTCATTGTGGTCATCCTTAGTGGTCCATCTTACAGCTCTGTCATGTGGTCATGTCACTTTGGTCCATCTTACAGCTCTGTCATTGGTCATGTCACCTTAGTGGTCCATTTACGCTCTAGTCATGTGGTCATGTCACCTTATGTCCATCTACAGCTCTGTCATTGTGGTCATGTCACTTAGTGGTCATCTTAAGCTCTGTCATTGTGGTCATGTCACTAGTGGTCCATCTTACAGCTCTGTCATTGTGGTCATGTCACCTTATGTCCACTTACAGCTCTAGTCATTGTGGTCATGTCACTTAGTGGTCATCTTACAGCTAGTCATTGTGGTATGTCACTTATGGTCCATCTTACAGCTTGTCAGTGGTCATGTCACTAGGTCATCTTACGCTGTCATGTGGTCATGTCACCTAGTGTCCATCTTACACTTGTATTGGTCATTCACCTTTGGTCCATCTACAGCTGTCATGTGTCATGTCACTTAGTGTCACTTACAGCTTCATTGTGGTCATGTCACTTAGTGGTCATCTTACCTCTGTCATGTGTCATGTCCTTAGTCCATCTTAAGCTTGTCTGGTCTGTCACTTAGTGTCTTAAGCTTCATTGTGTGTCACTTATGTCATCTACAGCTTGTCATGTGTCATGTCCTTATGGTCCATCTTACGCCTGTCTGTGGTCATGTCAGCTTAGTGTCATCTTACAGTCTGGTCATGGTCATGTCAGTTAGTGGTCATCTTACGTTGTCATGGGTCAGTATTAGTGGTCCATTAGCTCTGGTCATGTGGTCATTCGCTTATGCCATCTACAGCTGGTCAGTGGTCATGTCACTATGGTCATCTTACAGCTCTCATTGGTCTGTCATAGGTCTCTTACAGCTTGTATGTGGTCTGTCACTTAGGTCCATTTACAGCTTTCAGTGGTCATGTACCTTAGTGTCTCTTACACCTGATGTGGTATTCACTTATGTCCATTTAGCTGGTCATGTGTGTCACTTTGGTCCACTTAAGTTGTATTGTGTCATGTCACTTATGGTCCATCTTACGCTCTGTCTTGTGGTCTGTCAGCTTATGGTCCATCTTACAGCTCGTCATTGTGGTCAAGTCACTAGGTCCTCTTACAGCTTGGTCATTGTGGTCATGTCACTTAGGTCCATCTTACAGCTCTGGTCTTGTGGTCTGTCACCTTAGTGGTCCATCTTACAGCTCTGGTCATTGTGGTCATGTCACCTTAGTGGTCCATCTTACAGCTCTAGTCATTGTGGTCATGTCACCTTAGTGGTCTTACAGCTCAGTCATGTGCATGTCACTTAGTGGTCCATCTTACAGCTCTAGTCATGTGTCATGTCACCTTGTGGTCCATCTTAAGCTCTAGTCATTGTGTCATGTCAGCTTAGTGGTCCATCTTACAGCTCTAGTCATGTGGTCATGTCACCTTAGTGGTCCATCTTACAGCTCTAGTCATTGTGTCATGTCACCTTAGTGGTCCATCTTACAGCTCTAGTCATTGTGGTCATGTCACCTTAGTGGTCCATCTTACAGCTCTAGTCATTGTGGTCATGTCACCTTAGTGGTCCATCTTACAGCTCTAGTCATTGTGGTCATGTCAGCTTAGTGGTCCATCTTACAGCTCTGTCATTGTGGTCATGTCACCTTAGTGGTCCATCTTACAGCTCTAGTCATTGTGGTCATGTCACCTTAGTGGTCCATCTTACAGCTCTAGTCATTGTGGTCATGTCACCTTAGTGGTCCATCTTACAGCTCTAGTCATTGTGGTCATGTCACCTTAGTGGTCCATCTTACAGCTCTGGTCATTGTGGTCATGTCACCTTAGTGGTCCATCTTACAGCTCTAGTCATTGTGGTCATGTCACCTTAGTGGTCCATCTTACAGCTCTAGTCATTGTTTAGTGGTCCATCTTACAGCTCTAGTCATTGTGGTCATGTCACCTTAGTGGTCCATCTTACAGCTCTAGTCATTGTTTAGTGGTCCATCTTACAGCTCTAGTCATTGTTTAGTGGTCCATCTTACAGCTCTAGTCATTGTTTAGTGGTCCATCATACAGCTCTAGTCATTGTTTAGTGGTCCATCTTACAGCTCTAGTCATTGTTTAGTGGTCCATCTTACAGCTCTAGTCACTGTGGTCATGTCACCTTAGTGGTCCATCTTACAGCTCTAGTCATTGTAGTCATGTCACCTTAGTGGTCCATCTTACAGCTCTAGTCATTGTGGTCATGTCACCTTAGTGGTCCATCTTACAGCTCTAGTCATTGTAGTCATGTCACCTTAGTGGTCCATCTTACAGCTCTAGTCATTGTGGTCATGTCAGCTTAGTGGTCCATCTTACAGCTCTGGTCATTGTGGTCATGTCACCTTAGTGGTCCATCTTACAGCTCTAGTCATTGTGGTCATGTCACCTTAGTGGTCCATCTTACAGCTCGTCATTGTGGTCATGTCACCTTAGTGGTCCATCTTACAGCTCTAGTCATTGTGGTCATGTCACCTTAGTGGTCCATCTTACAGCTCTGGTCATTGTGGTCATGTCACCTTAGTGGTCCATCTTACAGCTCTAGTCATTGTGGTCATGTCACCTTAGTGGTCCATCTTACAGCTCTAGTCATTGTGGTCATGTCACCTTAGTGGTCCATCTTAAAGCTCTAGTCATTGTGGTCATGTCCCCTTAGTGGTCCATCTTACAGCTCTAGTCATTGTGGTCATGTCACCTTAGTGGTCCATCTTACAGCTCTAGTCATTGTGGTCATGTCACCTTAGTGGTCCATCTTACAGCTCTAGTCATTGTGGTCATGTCACCTTAGTGGTCCATCTTACAGCTCTAGTCATTGTGGTCATGTCACCTTAGTGGTCCATCTTACAGCTCTAGTCATTGTGGTCATGTCACCTTAGTGGTCCATCTTACAGCTCTAGTTATTGTGGTCATGTCACCTTAGTGGTCCATCTTACAGCTCTAGTCATTGTGGTCATGTCAACTTAGTGGTCCATCTTACAGCTCTAGTTATTGTGGTCATGTCAGCTTAGTGGTCCATCTTACAGCTCTAGTCATTGTGGTCATGTCACCTTAGTGGTCCATCTTACAGCTCTAGTCATTGTGGTCATGTCAGCTTAGTGGTCCATCTTACAGCTCTAGTCATTGTGGTCATGTCAGCTTAGTGGTCCATCTTACAGCTCTAGTCATTGTGGTCATGTCACCTTAGTGGTCCATCTTACAGCTCTAGTCATTGTGGTCATGTCACCTTAGTGGTCCATCTTACAGCTCTAGTCACTGTGGTCATGTCACCTTAGTGGTCCATCTTACAGCTCTAGTCATTGTGGTCATGTCACCTTAGTGGTCCATCTTAAAGCTCTAGTCAATGTGGTTATGTCACCTTAGTGGTCCATCTTACAGCTCTAGTCATTGTGGTTATGTCACCTTAGTGGTCCATCTTAAAGCTCTAGTCACTGTGGTTATGTCACCTTAGTGGTCCATCTTACAGCTCTAGTCATTGTGGTCATGTCACCTTAGTGGTCCATCTTAAAGCTCTAGTCATTGTGGTCATGTCACCTTAGTGGTCCATCTTACAGCTCTAGTCATTGTGGTCATGTCACCTTAGTGGTCCATCTTACAGCTCTAGTCATTGTGGTCATGTCACCTTAGTGGTCCATCTTACAGCTCTAGTCATTGTTTAGTGGTCCAAAAGTCCCAGTCCTTCTCACCATTTCAAGATCTTGCCAGCTCACGCGCTTGGTGCTGACTCAAGGAGTCTGTCAGGTAACTCCTGGCATTTTAGGACGGAGCGCATATGTCTTTTATCCACGTGCCATGAACCCTCTCAAACTCTATCATCTGTTTCTATTTATTTCAGAAGTAATATCATCCATACCTCAATTATCTGCCATTGAGGCAATCTACAGTAGACAATGAAACACATCTCTTGTTCACTACACGCAATGCAAGTTCAATATAATTTTTTTTTAATTAAAAAGATGGTGAAGCCATTTTAACGATCTGCCGTTGTATAAAATCATTATTACAGAAAATCCACATTCTGTACTTCTCAAGGTCAGTGTGACCTTTCACAAGCCTCAGTTCCAGTAACACCTGACACACAGCGAGAACGACGGTAGAATGTCAGAACTGTCAGTTTCAGTTTTCAGTTTCAGTTTCTCAAGATGACGTCACCGAGCTCGGAACGAATTCCATATGCACTAACGTCACAGGTGCCATGTGTATGGTGATCATGGCACAAACCTTAAGCCTGCACATAAACCCATGAGCTGGCCAGGTCCTGAGGCCCTACCTAGCTTATGTTTTACCTGGTCTTTATGTTGCACTGGTATTTTATCAGCCTATCAGTGGAATAATCTTGGTTACATGTAAATGACATGTGTACATGTGTATCTTATCTTCAGAAAAAGGAACACACACACACACACACACACACATATATATATATATATGTGTGTGTGTGTGTGTGTGTGTGTGTGTGTGTGTGTGTGTGTGTGTGTGTGTGTGTGTGTGTGTGTGTGTGTGTGTGTGTGTGTGTGTGTGTGTGTGTGTGTGTGTGTGTGTGTGTGTGTATAAAGTAAATAAATAATTAACTAGCTATTCTGTAATATTGTATAATCAAAGGACACAACTCTTGAGAACTATCTCGCATGTTGTATAGAACTTCTCAAATCCAACACAGCTTACGCTACCCATTTCTTTAGCTATTCTGTATAAACTCGTCTCACATGATCAAAAGACCCTTCCCCCCCCCCCCCCCCCAAGTCAATGCACAAAGCCTCAGCTGTGTATCAACTTGGTGAAAACGATATTTTCTTAATCATGGGCCCTCTTTACTTTCAGGGATCACCTCAAAATGTGTGTTCTGCCAAGACGTCACGTAAAACAGACAGAAGCAGAACAGTGAAAACAGATAAAGATTTGTCAGAATTTCCACAGAAAGAGCTGCTCACACACCTTCCTTAAAGGAACACCTGCTGACTCTAGCACTTTGTTTTTGTTGTTGTTGTTGTTGTTGTTGTTGTTGTTTTTGTTGTTGTTGTTGTTGTTGTTGCTGCTGTTGCTGTTGTTGTTGTTGTTGTTGTTGTTGTTGTTGTTGTTGTTGTTGTTGTTGTTGTTGTTGTTGCTGTTGCTGCTGTTGCTGTTGTTGCTGTTGTTGCTGTTGTTGCTATTGTTGTTGCTGCTGTTGTTGTTGTTGTTGTTGTTGTTGCTGTTGTTGTTGTTGTTGTTGTTGTTGTTGTTGTTGTTGTTGCTGTTGTTGTTGTTGTTGTTGTTGTTGTTTTTGCTGTTGTTGTTGTTGTTGTTTTTGTTGTTGTTGTTGTTTTGTTAGTATGACGTAGATCGTAAAGCTTTACTTTCAACACTTATGTTTTCACGACTACTCACAACAGTGTACATCGTTAACCTAGATTTGATAAAGAGCCATTCATAAAGACCTGAGAAAATCTTGTCCTTACATTCTACATTATAACACAAATGTTTCTTTTCAATTCCTCTCTCACGGCGCACAAATCCGAGATTCTTTAGTTGGCCCCACAGACATCTAAGATCGTTCTGCCCTGCTGGTTATCAATAGCGTGCACTTTTCCCCTTCAGTTGGCGCACTTTTTGGTTCTGCCCTGCTGGTTATCAAAAGCGTGCACTTTTCCCCTTCAGTTGGCGCACTTTTTGGTTCTACCCACTACTACGAAAATAATCTCACTTTATACTGAACAAACAACAACCACCTGGAGATATGAGTCAATCATCACATTAGTAATTTCTACTAAAACTCAAAGACAAGGTGATGCATCAAAGTAATGATCACTTCTTCAGAACAATGAGTATTCCACAGCACTGAATGCATCCAGGTAAAGTGATGAAAAAATTCTCGATCATTACACAAATTCACAAAACATACAGAAAACCGCACTCAGATTCCTTCTTTGTCAGTATTGCTGTAGCACAAGACGCGCTTCAGAGATGGATTTTGGTCAAACCTGCCTGGCTAAAAATACCACTTCCAAGCTATGCTGGCACTAAAAGGTGTCAGAATGGCTGGGAAAATGCAGCCGTGCTCTGCGGTAGGTCGTGGTAGCCGGGTGGGTAAATGTTAGATTTCCAGTCAGAAGGTCCTCGATTCGATCCGCCCAGACACCTCCACCTGAAGGGTAACATCATCATCATCAGGTGCCCTGCCGCATGGCGTTGGCGATCATGGACTTCCAACCGTCTCTATTTCTCGTTGCCCCTAGCATCTCCCCCACCTCCTCGTCCCCAGCCACTCTGCAAGTCCGTCCAGCATTTTCTCCCTGGGTCTACCTGGTGCTCTCTTTCCCTCCAGCTTTCCCGTTGTGACCAGGTGCTCCAAATCCCCCTTCCTCGTAAAATGGCCTATATATGCTGCCTGTCTTTTCCTAATCTTCCTTATGAGTGATCTACTTGTGTCTGCCTCCATCAAGACTGTCTCGTTTGTTTTATTTGCTGTCCATGAAGGGTAACAGGTGGAGATATTTTTCCGTCTCCCAGGTCAACATGTGTGCAGACTTGTTAGTGCCTAAATTCCCTTTGTGTATGTACGTATGCAGGCCATCAAATATGCGAGTTAAAGATCCTGTAAGTCATGTCAGTGGCTGGCTTATGGAGACAGGAAAACACCCAGCCAGCACGCCCACCGAAGACGGACTATGCACACTGTGCAGCAACATGCTGACTGCACAACGTGAGCAAAAACAACGTCTCCAGGAAAAATCGGTAGGCTCTCTGTCTCTCTCTGTCTCTCTCTCCCTCTCTCTGTCTCTCTCTGTCTCTCTCTGTCTCTCTCTGTCTCTCTCTGTCCTCTCTTCTCCTCTCTCTCTGTCTCTCTCTCTCTCTGTCTCTCTCTGTCTCTCTCATCTCTTTCTGTCTCTCTCTCTCTCTGTCTCTCTCTGTCTGTCTCTGTCTGTCTCTCTCTGTCTCTCTCTCTGTCTCTCTTTGTCTCTGTCTGTCTGTCTCTGTCCGTCTCTCTCTGTCTCTGTCTCTGTCTCTGTCTCTGTCTCTCTCTCTCTCTCTCTCTCTGTCATTCCAACACTGACCGGCCAGCTGCATGAAGGAGGAGAAGAGAGCGGTAACCCAGCGGTGAAGGCCACGCTCTCCCCGAACTGCTCCAGGAACAACTTCTGGAAGATTCCAGACACGAACCCGATTCCAGAGGCCAGCAGTAAGTTCATGAAAGAAGCCACCAGCACCACCCAGGCCCAGCCGCCATCCACGTCTTTCCTGTTCTCACCTGTCATCATGTTTCACGTCTGCTGGCTCTGCAAACAGGCATGTCAACATGACCGACATGACAACAATCATGATGATAAGTAAAATAATGATGATAATGATAATGATAATGATCATCATCATCATCACCATCATCATCATCATCATCATCGTCACCACCATCATTCCATCATCACATCATCATCATCATCATCACCATCATCATCCATCATCACCACCACCAACATCATCATCATCATCACCACCATCATCATCATCATCATCACCACCATCATCATCATCATCATCATCATCATCATCATTATCATCATCATCATCATCATCATCATCAAGCACTAAATGTCGATATATAAATCAAACAGAAAGCACGTTCTCGTCGTTCACTGAACCATTGGGTATTCACTCAGAGTGACAGAAATACAAGGCACATTACACACGGGGCAGGGAGGACAGGGTTGTTGACACATGGGGCAGGGAGGACAGGGTTGATTGGAATACACATGGGGCAGGGAGGACAGGGTTGTTGACACATGGGGCAGGGAGGACAGGGTTGTTGACACATGGGGCAGGGAGGACAGGGTTGTTGACACACGGGGCAGGGAGGACAGGGTTGTTGACACATGGGGCAGGGAGGACAGGGTTGTTGACACATGGGGCAGGGAGGACAGGAATGTTGACACATGGGGCAGGGAGGACAGAAATGTTGACAGCACATCAGGGGCAGGGAGGACAGGAATGTTGTGGGAGGAAGTAGAAAATTTTCACATGGAACAGGGGCAGGGATGAAATGGAGGTGAAATCATCACGGGGACAAACGAAAAGAAGTCAGACTTGCAGGACGAAACAGTTTGTAACTGTCAAAACGAGAGGGGACGTTCGTTTCAGTCGTACGGACCAAACACATAAAATGAACAGTGAACGACTGTGGAATACCTGTACACAAATCTATCAGAAACACAAAGAAGAGGTTAGGCACAGGTGTACATCCGGAGATGGTGGAAGATTTAAGTAGGTCAAAAACTGTTAACACACTTGGAGCAGAAAATATTGGTTTTATAAGAAATTCTTTCAGTAACTGGCAATCGGTGAAGGGACTGAAGCAAAGGAGTCACCTGGTCGTGCTTCTTTTTACGAAAAACAAGACGGCCCACACAATTCTGAATAAGCTGGAGGCAAATGACAGAGGATGCAGGCAAGCTTGTGAGCCGAGAGTTATACATGACAGCAGAGATTCAACACATTACAAGAAAATATACACCACTGACATACTATTTGATATTGTGGATTTAAGCCTTTTTTGTGTCCATGTTGCCAGTCAAATTTCCGCTATCTGGTACTGGTTGAGTCCAGCATAAACTCTGTCACCAGTCCACAAGAGACGACACAGCAAATCTCACCTGAGCTTAAGTTTCAATCATAGATGGGGGGAGAGGAAATCGAGGTTATGTTCTAGCCAAAGACAGGAGACAGGAAACTGAGGTTATGTTCTAGCCAAAGACAGGAGACAGGAAATCGAGGTTATGTTCTAGCCAAAGACAGGAGACAGGACACAGGAAATCGAGGTTATGTTCTAGCTAAAGACAGGACACAGGAAATCGAGGTTATGTTCTAGCCAAAGACAGGAGACAGGAAATCGAGGTTATGTTCTAGCCAAAGACAGGAGACAGGAAATCGAGGTTATGTTCTAGCTAAAGACAGGACACAGGAAATCGAGGTTATGTTCTAGCCAAAGACAGGAGACAGGACACAGGAAATCGAGGTTATGTTCTAGCTAAAGACAGGACACAGGACACAGGAAATCGAGGTTATGTTCTAGCCAAAGACAGGACACAGGAAATCGAGGTTATGTTCTAGCCAAAGACAGGAGACAGGAAATCGAGGTTATGTTCTAGCCAAAGACAGGAGACAGGACATTGAGGTTATGTTCTAGCCAAAGACAGGAGACAGGAAATTGAGGTTATGTTCTAGCCAATAACAGGAGAGAGGAATTTGAGGTTATGTTCTAGCTAAAGACAGGAGACAGGAAATCGAGGTTATGTTCTAGCCAATGACAGGAGACAGGAATTTGAGGTTATGTTCTAGCTAAAGACAGGAGACAGGAAATTGAGGTTATGTTCTAGCCAATGACAGGAGACAGAAAACTGAGGTTATGTTCTAGCCAAATACAGGAGACAGGAAATTGAGGTTATGTTCTAGCCAAATACAGGAGACAGGAAATTGAGGTTATGTTCTAGCCAATGACAGGAGACAGGAAACTGAGGTTATGTTCTAGCCAAATACAGGAGGAAATTGAGGTTATGTTCTAGCCAAAGACAGGAGACAGGAAATTGAGGTTATGTTCTAGCCAATGACAGGAGACAGGAAATTGAGGTTATGTTCTAGCCAAAGACAGGAGGAAATTGAGGTTATGTTCTAGCCAATGACAGGAAACAGGAAATTGAGGTTATGATCTAGCCAAAGACAGGAAACAGGAAATTGAGGTTATGTTCTAGCCAAAGACAGGAAACAGGAAATTGAGGTTATGTTCTAGCCAAAGACAGGAAACAGGAAATTGAGGTTATGTTCTAGCTAAAGACAGGAGACAGGAAATTGAGGTTATGTTCTAGCCAAAGACAGGAAACAGGAAATTGAGGTTATGTTCTAGCCAAAGACAGGAGACAGGAAATTGAGGTTATGTTCTAGCTAAAGACAGGAGAGAGGAAATTGAGGTTATGTTCTAGCCAATGACAGGAGACAGGAAATTGAGGTTATGTTCTAGCCAATGACAGGAGACAGGAAATCGAGGTTATGTTCTAGCTAAAGACAGGAGAGAGGAAATTGAGGCTATGTTCTAGCCAGTGACAGGAGAGAGGAAATTGAGGTTATGTTCTAGCTAAAGACAGGAGAGAGGAAATTGAGGCTATGTTCTAGCCAATGAAAGGAGAGAGGAAATTGAGGTTATGTTCTAGCTAAAGACAGGAGGAAATTGAGGTTATGTTCTAGCTAAAGACAGGAGGAAATTGAGGTTATGTTCTAGCCAATGACAGGAGACAGGAAACTGACGTGCGCTCAAGTTCCAACCAATAGCCGGCGGTGGTTACCAGCAACAAGGGCGTTAGCCTGAGTCCATGCTGACCATCTGATTGCATTAACCTGAGTCCATGCTGACCATCTGATTGCATTAACCTGAGTCCATGCTGACCATCTGATTGCATTAACCTGAGTCCATGCTGACCATCTGATTGCATTAACCTCAGTCCATGCTGACCATCTGATTGCATTAACCTGAGTCCATGCTGACCATCTGATTGCATTAACCTCAGTCCATGCTGACCATCTGATTCCATTAACCTGAGTCCACGCTGACCATCTGATTGCATTAACCTGAATCCATGTTGACCATCTGATTGCATTAACCTGAGTCCATGCTGACCATCTGATCGTATTAACCTCAGTCCATGCTGATCATCTGATTGTATTAACCTGAGTCCATGCTGACCATCTGATTGTATTAACCTCAGTCCATGCTGACCATCTGATTGCATTAACCTCAGTCCATGCTGACCATCTGATTGCATTAACCTGAGTCCATGATGACCATCTGATTCCATTAACCTGAGTCCACGCTGACCATCTGATTGTATTAACCTGAGTCCATGCTGACCATCTGATTGCATTAACCTGAGTCCATGTTGACCATTTGATTGCATTAACCTGAGTCCATGCTGACCATCTGATTGTATTAATCTGAGTCCATGCTGACCATCTGATTGCATTAACCTGAGTCCATGCTGACCATCTGATTGCATTAACCTCAGTCCATGCTGACCATCTGATTGCATTAACCTGAGTCCATGCTGACCATCTGATTCCATTAACCTGAGTCCATGCTGACCATCTGATTCCATTAACCTGAGTCCATGCTGACTATCTGATTCCATTAACCTCAGTCCATGCTGACCATCTGATTCCATTAACCTGAGTCCATGCTGACCATCTGATTCCATTAATCTCAGTCCATGCTGACCATGTGATTCCATTAACCTCAGTCCATGCTGACCATCTGATTCCATTAACCTCAGTCCATGCTATCTGATTGCATTAACCTCAGTCCATGCTATCTGATTGCATTAACCTCAGTCCATGTTGACCATCTGATTCCATTAACCTCAGTCCATGCTGACCATCTGATTCCATTAACCTCAGTCCATGCTGACCATCTGATTCCATTAACCTCAGTCCATGCTGACCATCTGATTCCATTAACCTCAGTCCATGATATCTGATTGCATTAACCTGAATCCATGATGACCATCTGATTCCATTAACCTCAGTCCATGCTGACCATTTGATTCCATTAACCTCAGTCCATGTTGACCATCTGATTGCATTAACCTCAGTCCATGCTGACCATCTGATTCCATTAACCTCAGTCCATGCTGACCATCTGATTCCATTAACCAGAGTCCATGCTGACCATCTGATTGCATTAACCTGAATCCATGCTGACCATTTGATTGCATTAACCTGAATCCATGCTGACCATTTGATTGCATTAACCTGTGTCCATGTTGACTATCTGATTGCATTAACCTCAGTCCATGCTGACCATCTGATTGCATTAACCAGAGTCCATGCTGACCATCTGATTGCATTAACCAGCTATGACTGCATGACTGAGAATACAGATGACACACGCTATCACTGGTCTCCCTGTCACATGTCCTCTCTATTCTCCAAGCCATGGAGAATGATAAGCTTCCCCATGGCCTGACCAAACACTTCTGGCGAGTGACAAGAACCAGAAACTTGTCCTCCAGCGAATGAAATGATCCGTAAAGTGGACGGTGTTGTCGCAATCTTCCCAATGAGCCAATAGCACCCTCACCTCTACGTAGGTGACGCTGGAGGCTGAAAAATCGCACTTTTGTTTTAAATGATGGGGATTCAAACCCACAAACACCCAGTGAAAAGTTCGTTGTGCTAACCACTTGGTCACGCTGTGTGGTCAAACAAAGATAAAATGACGTGTTTTTTTGTTTTTTGACAACATGTCTGATCAACTGGCGCTATCGTTTATCATCATGACAATCCCACTGAACACTTAGCAAGCTGATTTGGCACAGTAAAACCAAGGCGGTTTAACACGTTTACCACTATCCGTTTCTGTGTGGCTGGCTCAACCTGCTGGATATAGCTCGTTGTGTTGAAACAGTAGTGTAGTTCATACATAACAAGTGTTTATCGTCTGGATTAGTTGGGGTGGTGTTGAGTTTCATATGGACCTGAACTGAATTCGGCGGATTGTTTGCTTTGCTCTGCTCTGGGTTTTGCTTATTTGTCTTTTACCGGCTGGTCGACCCTTTCGATAGAGCCGTGGACTGAAGACCTGATGTCTGGAGTTCAATCCCAGCCTGAAAGATAAAACTGTTACCCATAGCCGCTTATCTTAACGCTCCAATCATTCTGGTAGTGTCCTGCCCCTCATCATCGTCGTCATTATCATCATCATCACTATTATTCACATTATTATTATTGTTGTTATTTACTATCGTCGTCGTCATCATCATCATCATCATCATTAGTAGTAATATGTTCATTTATCCTCCTCCTCATCATCATCATCGTCATTATCATCATTATTACCATTATTATCATTGTTATTATTGTTGTTGTTATTTACTATCGTCGTCGTCATCAGCAGCAGCAGCAGCAGCAGCAGCCAGCAGCATTATGATTATTATTATTATTGTTAGTTGTTGTTGTGAGAAAAGTGAGAAAGGCACCAGATGACAGACAGCAAAGGAACAAGACAGAAACGAAGAGAGTGAAAATACGAAGACATTTCTGGCACAGCGTCTCCAGAAGGTGGGGACACTCTTTACACTGAAAGAGCTCCCGGCATCCGCACAGGGGATGTTTTCGCTGCTCCAAACTTACAGTTTTGATTTGCTATACATGTAAATCGATGTGCTCTCTCTCTCTCTCTCTCTCTCTCTCTCTCTCTCTCTCTCTCTCTCTCTCTCTCTCTCTCTGTCTGTCTCTATCTCTCTCTCTTTCTCTCTCTCCCTCCCTCTTTCTCTCTCTCTGTCTCTCTCTTTCTCTCTCTCTCCCTCTTTCTCTGTCTCTGTCTCTTTCTGTGTCTCTCTCTCTGTGTACTAGAGTTGTCCTTTCCACCCTACTTTCATCAGCATCATCATCAGGTGCCCTGCCGCATGGCGTTGGCGACCATGGACTTCCAACCATCTCTATCTCTCGTTGCCCCTAGCATCTCCCCCACACTCCTCATCCCCAGCCACTGCAAGTCCGTCCAGCATTCTCTCCCTGGGTCTACCTGGTGCTCTCTTTCCCTCCAGCTTTCCCGTTGTGACCAGGTGCTCCAAATCCCCCTTCCTCACAAAATGGCCTATAAATGTTGCCTGTCTTTTCCTAATCTTCCTTATGAGTGATCTATTTGTGTCTGCCTCCCACCCTACTTTACAGCTCAGAATGCTAGAGGATAACGGACAAACTTACCAAGCTGTCAACCTGCCACCCAAACAACCTTCAAAGAATCATACAAATCTTCTGGCCCAACACCGTCTACAACCAACAACTACTTGCCCAATGCAGTCAACACAGTATGGGCGTTATCATCATGAAAAGACGATGGAAATGGATCGGGTACAATTATTCGAAGAGAGTCCAACAGCTTTACCCAGACTGCCCTTCTGTGGACACCAGAAAGATGACAAACAACAGACACAGACTCAAGGCCCTGAAACACACCTTGGTGTACAATAGACACAGACTCAAGGCCCTGAAACACACCTTGGTGTACAACAGACACAGACTCAAGGCCTTGAAACACACCTTGGTGTACAACAGACACAGACTCAAGGCCTTGAAACACACCTTGGTGTACAATAGACACAGACTCAAGGCCCTGAAACACACCTTGGTGTACAACAGACACAGACTCAAGGCCTTGAAACACACCTTGGTGTACAATAGACACAGACTCAAGGCCTTGAAACACACCTTGGTGTACAACAGACACAGACTCAAGGCCTTGAAACACACCTTGGTGTACAATACAGACACAGACTCAAGGCCTTGAAACACACCTTGGTGTACAATAGACACAGACTCAAGGCCCTGAAACACACCTTGGTGTACAACAGACACAGACTCAAGGCCTTGAAACACACCTTGGTGTACAATACAGACACAGACTCAAGGCCTTGAAACACACCTTGGTGTACAACAGACACAGACTCAAGGCCCTGAAACACACCTTGGTGTACAATACAGACACAGACTCAAGGCCCTGAAACACACCTTGGTGTACAATAGACACAGACTCAAGGCCCTGAAACACACCTTGGTGTACAATAGACACAGACTCAAGGCCTTGAAACACACCTTGGTGTACAACAGACACAGACTCAAGGCCCTGAAACACACCTTGGTGTACAATACAGACACAGACTCAAGGCCTTGAAACACACCTTGGTGTACAATACAGACACAGACTCAAGGCCCTGAAACACACCTTGGTGTACAACAGACACAGACTCAAGGCCCTGAAACACACCTTGGTGTACAACAGACACAGACTCAAGGCCTTGAAACACACCTTGGTGTACAATAGACACAGACTCAAGGCCTTGAAACACACCTTGGTGTACAACAGACACAGACTCAAGGCCTTGAAACACACCTTGGTGTACAATAGACACAGACTCAAGGCCCTGAAACACACCTTGGTGTACAATAGACACAGACTCAAGGCCCTGAAACACACCTTGGTGTACAATACAGACACAGACTCAAGGCCTTGAAACACACCTTGGTGTACAACAGACACAGACTCAAGGCCTTGAAACACACCTTGGTGTACAATACAGACACAGACTCAAGGCCTTGAAACACACCTTGGTGTACAACAGACACAGACTCAAGGCCTTGAAACACACCTTGGTGTACAATACAGACACAGACTCAAGGCCTTGAAACACACCTTGGTGTACAACAGACACAGACTCCAGGCCTTGAAACACACCTTGGTGTACAATACACACACAGACTCAAGGCCTTGAAACACACCTTGGTGTACAATACAGACACAGACTCAAGGCCTTGAAACACACATTGGTGTACAACAGACACAGACTCAAGGCCCTGAAACACACCTTGGTGTACAACAGACACAGACTCAAGGCCTTGAAACACACCTTGGTGTACAATAGACACAGACTCAAGGCCTTGAAACACACCTTGGTGTACAATAGACACAGACTCAAGGCCTTGAAACACACATTGGTGTACAACAGACACAGACTCAAGGCCCTGAAACACACCTTGGTGTACAACAGACACAGACTCAAGGCCTTGAAACACACCTTGGTGTACAATAGACACAGACTCAAGGCCTTGAAACACACCTTGGTGTACAATAGACACAGACTCAAGGCCCTGAAACACACCTTGGTGTACAACAGACACAGACTCAAGGCCCTGAAACACACCTTGGTGTACAACAGACACAGACTCAAGGCCTTGAAACACACCTTGGTGTTACAATAGACACAGACTCAAGGCCTTGAAACACACCTTGGTGTACAATAGACACAGACTCAAGGCCTTGAAACACACCTTGGTGTACAACAGACACAGACTCAAGGCCTTGAAACACACCTTGGTGTACAATAGACACAGACTCAAGGCCTTGAAACACACCTTGGTGTACAATAGACACAGACTCAAGGCCCTGAAACACACCTTGGTGTACAATAGACACAGACTCAAGGCCTTGAAACACACCTTGGTGTACAATACACACACAGACTCAAGGCCCTGAAACACACCTTGGTGTTCAATACACACACAGACTCCAGGCCCTGAAACACACATTGGTGTACAATACAGACACAGACTCCAGGCCCTGAAACACACCTTGGTGTACAATACACACACAGACTCCAGGCCCTGAAACACACCTTGGTGTACAATACAGACGATGGCCTGGAACAGACTGGAATGGACAACTTTCGTTGCTGACCTACATGCCAGTGACACAGTGCGCAGTATGCAAACATCTATCGTTTGCTGTTTGTCTTTACTCTTGTGCCAGTGTTGTTATGCGACAACAGTTTAGATGATATGATAATGATAATCACATAATAATAATAATAATAATAATAATAAATATTTAAAAGTTATGTGAGTATTGCTATGCAACAACAGCTCTAGATGATGATTGTCATTATGACCATGATGATGACACCACTGCTGCTGCTGCCGATGATGATGATGATGATGATGATGATGATGATGATGATGATGATGATGATGATGATGATGATGATAAACAAAAGTATCCACCCTCATTGCATCTGCAAAAACAAGCTATTTCCAAACCAAAATCCTGAATGCCTCTTCTTCAAAAGAACTCTTTACAACCATGAATCATCTCCTTGGCACACGAAAAGATTTACCTCTCCAAACAAAACACACAAATGAAGAACTCCCATCTGTATTCTCCAAGTATTTCACCACTAAAATACAAACTCTTCGTGACAGGCTTGACAGGACACCCTGTCAACCATGCCCACCTGACCCTTCCTTCTCTGGCACACCTCTTACTACTTTTACCCCAGTCTCACAAGAAGAAATTCTCAACACAATCAGATCCATGTCGTTCAAAACCTGCGAACTGGATCCTCTTCCAGGTTCTCTCTGCTCTGACTGTCTCCCTACTCTCCTCCCATTCATTACCGACATCATCAACACTTCTCTTCAAACTGGAACTGTCCCAGATTCTTTCAAGTCTGCTATTGTTCACCCTCTCCTCAAGAAATACAATTTAGACCCAAATGAACTGAAAAATTACCAGCCTATCTCTAATCTCTCTTTCTTGTCAAAACTCATCGAAAAAGTTGTCCTCAACCAGCTGAACTCTCACCTGTCTGCCAACAATCTCCTCAATCCTTTCCAGTCAGCCTACCGCCAGTGCCATAGCACTGAAACTGCCCTACTACACATTCTCAACAATCTCCTCCTTGCAACTGATACTGGCAAAGTCTCTCTCCTCACACTCCTTGATCTGTCTGCAGCCTTTGATACCATTCATCATGGTATTCTCCTTTCTAGACTTCATCATACTTTTGGCATCTCTGACATTGCTCTCTCTTGGTTCACTTCATATCTATCAAACAGAAAACAAACTGTTCTCATTAATGGCACTTACTCTCAACCTGCATACCTGACCTGTGGTGTTCCACAAGGATCTGTCCTTGGCCCTGTTCTTTTCACTCTTTACACCTCCCCCCTGTCCACCATCATCAACTCCCACTCTATAAAACACCACTTCTATGCTGATGACACCCAACTTCAAGACAGTGACTCACCTGACAATATACGCACATCATTTAACAGTATGTAAAGCAAGAAGAGAGAGAGAGAGAGAGTGTGTGTGTGTGTGTGTGTGTGTGTGTGTGTGTGTGTGTGTGTGTGTGTGTGTGTGTGTGTGTGTGAGTGAGTGTGTGTGTGATGTGTGTGTGTGTGTGTGTGTGTGTGTGTGTGTGTGTGTGTGTGTGTGTGTGTGTGTGTGTGTGTGTGTGTGTGTGTGTTTTCAAGCATGTATTTTCAAAATGCATGGTACATGCACATCATATAACACTATGTACATGTAATGTAAGAGAGAGAGAGAGAGAGTTTTCAAGCATGTATTCTCAAAATGCATGTCACATGCACCACATCATAATTATAACAGTATGTAAAGCAAGAGAAAGAGAGAGAGTGAGTGTGTGTGTGTGTGTGTGCGCGCGTGTGTGTGTTAAATGCATGTTACATGCATACCATATTATGTGAATCAGATATGTGTGTGTGTGTGTGCGTGTGTGTGTGTGATATGTGTGTTTTGATTTGATATATCTCTCTCTCTCTCTCTCTGTCTCTCTGTGCATGCGTGTGTGCTCAAATGCATGTTAAATCCAGGCCATATTATATGTATAAATCAACTCTGTGTTTGTGTGCGTGTGTGTGTGTGGTGTGTGTGTGTGTGTGTGTGTGTGTGTGTGTGTGTGTGTGTGTGTGTGTGTGTGTGTGTGAGTGCGTGTCCGTGTGCGCAAGCGCGCAGAACTGCACGCGCGCGCCCTTGCTTCGCTCACATACATTTTGTGAGTGGCCTCGCTATACGGCAGCGGGACGGGTGAAAAGAGTGTGCGGAGTGGAAGGGAAGGGGAAAGATGTGCGCTATTTATAGCCGGCAGGGCAGAACCAGAACTACGGCCAATCCAAGTATCACGGATTTGTGCGCCGTGGTGTGTGTGTGTGTGTGTGTGTGTGTGTGTGTGTGTGTGTCTGTGTGTGTGTGTTTGTGTGTCTTGTGTGTGTGTGTGTGTGTGTGTGTTGTGTCTGTGTCTGTGTGTCTGTGTCTGTGTGTGTGTGCGTTTGTGTGTGTGTGTGTGTGTATGTGTGTGTGTGTGTGTTTGTGTCTGTGTTTGAGCATGCAAACTTAACATCTCTTCATGTGTGTGCGGGCGTCTGTAAGCATGACAGCATATCTCTGTGCGCATTCCCCCCTCCCCCCACCTCCCCCGTCTAATATCATTTATAGTGAAAAGACATTAAATCAAAGAACGAACGAACGAACGAACGATCCATGCGCATGTGCCTTCAAGCGTATGCATGCACACGTGTTAACAACGTGTTTCCCATAAATACTGTTGTTGAGTGGGCCACAGGCTGACGTCAGCATGAACATAATCGCATAGTTAGTTAATATCCATTACTGCCAAACGAAATCAAGCAGATGGCTACAGCGAGACGTAAACACCTGGATCAGGGTTCACTTACTGATCCTTTGACACTCTCACCCTATCCACCAACTGCAAAAACTTAACCCTTTGACTCCCTTACACTATCCACCATTTGTCAAAACTTAACCCTTTGACTCCCTCACCCTATCCACCATTTGTCAAAACTTAACCCTTTGATTCCCTCACACTATCCACCAACTGCAAAAACATAACCCTTTGATTCCCTCACCCTATCCACCATTTGTTAAAACTTAACCCTTTGACTACCTCACCCTATCCACCATTTGTCAAAACAACCCTTTGACTCCCTCACCCTATCCACCATTTGTCAAAACTTAACCCTTTGACTCCTCACCCTATCCACCATTTGTCAAAACTTAACCCTTTGACTCCCTCACACTATCCACCATTTGTCAAAACTTAACCCTTTGACTCCCTCACCCTATCCACCAACTGCAAAAACTTAACCCTTTGATTCCCTCACACTATCCACCATTTGTCAAAACTTAACCCTTTGACTCCCTCACCCTATCCACCAACTGCAAAAACTTAACCCTTTGATTCCCTCACACTATCCACCATTTGTCAAAACATAACCCTTTGACACCCTCACACTATCCACCATTTGTGAAAACTTAACCCTTTGACTCCCTCACCCTATCCACCATTTGTCAAAACTTAACCCTTTGACTCCCTCACCCTATCCACCATTTGTCAAAACTTAACCCTTTGACACCCTCACCCTATCCACCATTTGTCAAAACTTAACCCTTTGACTCCCTCACACTATCCACCATTTGTCAAAACTTAACCCTTTGACTACCTCACCCTATCCACCATTTGTCAAAACTTAACCCTTAGACACCCTCACCCTATCCACCATTTGTCAAAATTTAACCCTTTGACACCCTCACCCTATCCATCATTTGTCAAAACTTAACCCTTTGACTCCCTCACCCTATCCACCATTTGTCAGAACTTAACCCTTTGACACCTCACACTATCCACAACTGCCAAAACATAACCCTTTGATTCCCTCACCCTATCCACCAACTGCAATAACTTAACCCTTTGACTCCCTTACCCTATCCACCAACTGCAAAAACTTAAATCTTTGACTCCATCGCCCTATCTACCACCTTCCTGCAGAAAGCTGGTGGATAGGATGAGGGAGTCAAAGGGTTAAGTTGTTTCTTTGATAGCATGGTTGACAATGCAGAACGCTGGTGGACAGAATGCGGGAGTGAAAGGGTTAACCAGTCGCCGTGAAGCAACGGTTAACGAAGGGCAGTACTACCGACAGGAAGGCTGTGGTCCTGTCCAAATCACTGTAGGATTTGTCGGCCCCAGCTGGTTCCAACTCCCAGCTGACAGCGCAATGGGCTCACTGGGAAGGCTGGGTAAACACAGTCTGAGTCTAATCCACTTCATAGATTAGTCACTGAGGGTAGCTGCTTTCATCTCCTGACCAACACTGCAGGTGTCTGTGACTCTCGGGCCTGGTTGGTGCCGGGATATACAGGGGGGTGTAAAAGTAGGTATACAGTAAGTATCACATCATTGTTATAATGCTTAATTCATTAAAATTATTAGCACATTAAGTTATTTGGCCTTATTTACGATATTTTCAGTGTCATTAATTATATTTTATCGTAACTAATAATATGCATGTACTTTTATCCTAACTTTTGATTTTTTGTTATTTTTTGCAGGTAAAGCGGCAATTTAATTTAGACGTAAGCGGCAATTTAATTTAACCATGGCTGGTAATTTGACAGACGAGGAGCGCAAATGGATTTTAAAACGATACTGGAAGACAGATGGACTTCTTTTGGGGGGGGGGGGGGGGGGGACATGTACAGGAAAGGGTTTTCGCACGCAAGCCGCGCACTGTTAATGACATGATTCAGTTCATCTTGCAGGCTTGTCAAAAAATCGATGCTGATAAAGATCTTTGTGCTAGAGTGTGCATGAGTGTCCGCTCTCGATTAGAGGAGTGTGTGAATACCGACGGCAAGCAGTTTGAGTATCTGAGGGATTAAGGCTGCGCTTGTTATTACATGTATATGCAATATTCATTTGTTTGTATAATAAGTGCAATGAGTATTGTACGTGTTTTCTTTTTTCATATCATAACTGTATACCTACTTTTGCACCCCCCTGTTATAACGCTAGGAAACGTTGAGCATAACCGTGTCATACAATGTCCATCCAGAATGGAAATCAACGGTATCATGTTTATCATTGCCATCGTCATCAGTTTCACAGCAATGTGACAAACTGTCACAGATTCTGTGGCCATGTACGTGACCTAAGATATGGGAGAGAGAGACAAAAGGGTTGTAGTTATCATTCAATGGATTTGTTGTCACTGAAGGAGAGACAAAAGGGTTGTAGTTATCATTCAATGGATTTGTTGTCACTGAAGGAGAGACAAAAGGGTTGTAGTTATCATTCAATGGATTTGTTGTCACTGAAGGAGAGACAAAAGGGTTGTAGTTATCATTCAATGGATTTGTTGTCACTGAAGGAGAGACAAAAGGGTTGTAGTTATCATTCAATGGATTTGTTGTCACTGAAGTCCATTATATCAAGATGCTTACCCAAGCACTTTTGCTACAATGCAGTCTCTGCTTTTAAAAATCTAGACATAAATATACATATGATAATTAACATTATTTTATGATGTTTATAGATGCTATCTTTCTGGTAACTGTTTAAAACCTGTAGCGCAAAATTAGTCCCACTTTGAGCGAGAGCTACGTATCAAGATGCAAACAACAGGTTATCTATTACTCTCGTAAACATTAAAATTGTATTAATTCCACCTCAGTGGCACTTCATTTGGGGCCCAAATAGCTGAGCTGGATACAGCGCCGTGTTGGTAATGGAGAGGACGTGGGTTTGACCCTCAAACAGCCAGTTTTGAACAGTGGACTGTCTGCTGGCTTCTGGAATACATCGGGCCATGGACTCAAGACCTGATGTCTGAAGTCCACCATGGGCCTGCTATACAAAATGTGGTCTGTTGGCTGCCATTGTGAATGTTCCAATCATTCTGGTTATGTCATCTTTGTGTTTTGTACGTCCTGTCGTCTTTACCCCCTCACCATTTTAACACTTTGACAGCGCATTTTTCTCCCTGTTCTTTATTACTTTCTTTCCTTCTTTTTCTTTTTTTTTTAAGATATTTTTTTACACAACCAAGGAGTCTGCACGACGATAGCGTTGTCCAAGTGCAATGAATCCAATAAGAATAAACTCCAAACTCATATCTGTATCATTCCCCAGTTTTTATCTACTGAAGTTTGCATCATGCTTAATGAACTTGTTTTCTTATCACTGCGGTCCGTTACTAACTATGCCCTCAAGACCAAGAAAGATTTAAATCAGTTGAGGACATGTATACTTTCATCATCATCAAGTGCCCTGCAGCATGGCGTTGGTGATCATGACCCTCCATATGCATCTGTCCCTTGCTGCCCAAGCACATCTTCCACCCTCTCCGTCCTCAGCCACCCTGCCAGTCCGTCCTATATTTTCTCCCTGGGTCTACCTGGTGCTCTCTTTCCCTCCAGCTTTCCTGTTGTGACCAGGTGCTCCAATTCCCCTTTCCTCGTAAGATGGCCTCTAAATGTTGCCTGTCTTTTCCTAATCTTCCTTATGAATGATCCTTTTGTGTCTGCATCTATCAGGACTGTCTCGTTTGTTTTCTTTGCTGTCCATGGTACTCTCAATATTCTTCTTAGAAACCACATCTCGGCTGCCTCAATCTTGTTCTGGCTTTGCTTGCCGACTGTCCACGCCTCACAACCGTACAACATTATCGGTTCTATATAACATTCAAGAACTCTCTTCCTGATGTTAACTGATAGGCATTTGTTGGTAGGAATGCTTTTCGTCTTCTTGAATGCTGTTTTGGCTTGGCCGATTCTGCTGGCTATTTCTGATGTCCAACTCCGTCTGGTGAGATGATCGTTCTCAGATATTTAAACTTATCAACCTGTCTCAAGGTTGTGCCGTTTGCTGTTATTTTGCGTGAGAGGATTTCATGTTTTTTTTACTGATTACCATGACTTCAGTCTTCTTGTTATTTAGCTCCAACCCTTTATATTACTTTCTATTTCTAGTATATTCACAAGGTTTTGTAGGTCCCTTTCATCTTCTGCAATTGGCACGGTGTCATCTGCGTAACGAATGTTGTTTATCATTTTCCTCCAACCTTTAATCCAGGGTCTTTTTCTAGGTTTCTCATGATGTTTTCGCTGTAAAGTGAAAATAGATCTGGTGACAAAACACAACCTTGCCTGACTGCTCTTTGGATGTTTTGGAAGGAGCTTATATCGTTTTCTGTTCTCATTGCAGCTGTTTGTTCCCAGTACATATTTCTGATTATTCGTAGATCTATTCCATCAATATCGAGTTTTTCTGGTTGGTTGATCAATTCGTCATGTATGGATACTTTACCTCCGCGACACTAAACTTGAGCACTCACGCGGGAACAAGTACACACACACACGTATGCATACAAAGAGAGACAGCCAGACACAGACAAACACACAAACACAAAGCCAGATAGCCACACCACACACACAACCACACACACACACACACACACCACACACACACACACACACAACACACACACGCCTGCTGTATTTCACATCCACTACACAACAGATACGCTGACCTACATACAGACTCGTTCACACGTACACGCGGTGCAACCAGAGAGTGAATCCACACTTTAGTTACAGTTCGTCATGACTGCCTTCAGCCCCCCCACCCCCACCACCCTCCTTCTTCTGCCCACTTGTGTTACTGGACTGTCATGACTGACGCACTTGTTGCAGAAAAAAACCATCACGAACTTCCACTTTGCTGACGACACTGATGGCCTTGAAGGCGGTGAGCAAGAACTCACCAAGCCTGTTATTAAAAGACTGGACGTAACATGGACAAGACATGGCGTGGGGATCAGCACTCAGAAGACCAAGTTCATGGCCAGCCACAACACCACCATCATACCGATTGTACTGTCCGTGGACTGTTCAACAATTCATTTCCCTGGGACCCATCACTAGCAACGAGAGATTCAAATCAGAACTGTTCTTACAGGCAGGAAAGACATCACCAGCACTGTTCGGGCTGAAACCTGCACAGAAGGACAAGAACATCTCCATGAACCACAAGATCAGGCTCTAACGTGCACTGCTATAGTACATCGTCCTGTATTACGCCAGGCATGGAACCTACCAGCGGAGTTGGAAAGACGAATGCAAGCCATGGATATGAGATGTTATCACAAGATACTAAACATCAGACACACTGATCCTATCACCAGTGAACAAGTGCACCAAATTACAAAGCAGTACATGTACACTGGACTGTATGAAAATCTCCTGGCTTCAGCAGAGAAAAGACAACTACGTTGGTATGGCCACTTAACAAGATCCAATGGCCTTGCTTAAATAAATCAACATTGCACAATGGACAGAGAAAACATTGCGGAGACCCAGGCTTTGGCACACACACGACAGAGTTGGAGGAACGCGGTGAACGGTTCTTTACCGGGCGTCCCACTGACTCTTTACGGAGTTAAGGCAGAAGAAGATGAAGAAGCACGGAACACACACACACGCGCGCGCGCGAGAGAGAGAGAGAGAGAAAGAGACACACACACACACATTTATCATTCGAACTACTGATAAACTAATCCGCCATAACTTCTCATTATTCAAGTTTTTCAAACCCCCGACACACAACACACACACACACACACACACACACAACACATACACACACGCACGCACACACACACACATACACCACCACACACACACACACACACACACACACACACAACACACACACACACACACCACACTTATCACTCAAACTGTTATGACACCTAACAAAACTGTTGTACGTAGTTTTCTCTATAAAGAGAACAATAAGATGAGCGTATCATTAAGGGTAAAGCATGCCATATTGGGACATGTGACGACGTTGTATGTACATGTAAGAAGGTAAATGCAGTGGCATATTGGGTAATGTAGACGAGACGTGTATGTCACATGTAAATACGGTAACAAGTCAGTGGCCATATTGGGTAATGACGGACTTGTATGTACATGTAAGAGGTAAATGTCAGTGTGCCATATTGCGGTAATGTGACGGCTTGTATGTACAGTAGAGGTAAATGTCAGTGTGCCATATTGGGGTAATGTGACGGACGTTGTATGACATGTAAGAGGGTAAATGTCAGTGTGCCATATATTGACGGGTTAACGAAGGAAGCGTTGCTATGTAGTACACTGTAACTGTAAGAGGTAAATGTCAGTGTGCCATATTGGGTAATGTGACGGACGTTGTATGTACATGTAAGAGGGTAAATGTCAGTGTGCATATTGGGGTAATGTGACGGCGTTGTATGTACATGTAAGAGGGTAAATGTCAGTGTGCCATATTGGTGGTAATGTGACGGACGTTTGTATGTACATGTAAGAGGGTAAATGTCAGTGTGCCATATTGGGGTAATGTGACGGACGTTGTATGTACATGTAAGAGGGTAAATGTCAGTGTGCCATATTGGGTAATGTGAGGGACAGAGGAGCATGTTGTAATGTACATATGTAAGAGGGTAAATGTCAGTGTGCCATATTGGGTAATGTGACGGAGTTGTATGTACATGTAAGAGGGGGTAAGTGACGGCGTTGTATGTACATGTAAGAGGGTAATGTCAGTGTGCCATATTGGGGTAATGTGACGGGCTTTGTATGTAAGAGGGTAAATGTCAGTGTGCCATATTGGTGTAATGTGACGGGCGTTGTATTATATGTAAGAGGGTAAATGTCAGTGTGCCATATTGGTGTAATGTGACGGGCGTTGTATGTATAGTAAGAGGGTAAATGTCAGTGTGCCATATTGGGGTAATGTGACTGCGTTGTATGTACATGTAAGAGGTAAATGTCAGTGTGCCATATTGGTGTAATGTGACGGACGTTGTATGTACATGTAAGAGGTAAATGTCAGTGTGCCATATTGGTGTAATGTGACGGGCGTTGTATGTAAGAGGGTAAATGTCAGTGTGCCATATTGGTGTAATGTGACGGGCGTTGTATGTACATGTAAGAAGGTAAATGTCAGTGTGCCATATTGGTGTAATGTGACGGACGTTGTAATGTAAGAGGGTAAATGTCAGTGTGCCATATTGGTGTAATGTGACGGCGTTGTATGTAAGAGGGTAAATGTCAATGTGCCATATTGGGTAATGTCACGGACGTTGTATGTAAGAGGTAAATGTCAGTGTGCCTATTGGGTAATGTGACGGGCTTGTATGGTAAGAGGTAAATGTCAGTGTGCCATATTGGGGTAATGTGACGGCGTTGTATGTACATGTAAGAGGGTAAATGTCAGTGTGCCATATTGGGTAATGTGACGGGCGTTGTATGTACATGTAAGAAGGTAAATGTCAGTGTGCCATATTGGTGTAATGTGACGGCGTTGTATGTACATGTAAGAAGGTAAATGTCAGTGTGCCATATTGGGGTAATGTGACGGGCGTTGTATGTACATGTAAGAGGGTAAATGTCAGTGTGCCATATTGGGGTAATGTGACGGACGTTGTATGTACATGTAAGAGGGTAAATGTCAGTGTGCCATATTGGTGTAATGTGACGGACGTTGTATGTACATGTAAGAGGGTAAATGTCAGTGTGCATATGGGTAAGTGACGGACATTGTATGTACATGTAAGAGGTAAATGTCAGTGTGCCATATTGGGTAATGAGGCGTTGTATGTACTGTAAGAGGTAAATGTCAGTGTGCCATATTGGGGTAATGTGACGGCTTTGTAGTACATGTAAGAGGTAATGTCTGTGCAATTGGGGTAATGTGAGGGCGTTGTATGTACATGTAGAGGGTAATGTCAGTGTGCCATATTGGGTAATGTGACGACGTTGTATGTACATGTAAGAGGTAAATGTCAGTGTGCCATATTGGGGTAATGTGACGGACGTTGATGTAAGGGGTAAATGTCAGTGTGCCATATTGGTGAATGACGGGCGTTGTATGTAAGAGGGTAATGTCAGTGTGCATATTGGGGTAATGTGAGGGGTTGTATGTAAGAGGGTAAATGTCAGTGTGCCATATTGGTGAAGTGGGCGTTGTATGTACGTAAAGGGTAATGTCAGTGTGCCATATTGGGTAATGTGACGGCGTTGTATGTACATGTAAGAGGTAATGTCAGTGTGCCATATTGTGTAATGTGACGGGCGTTGTATGTACATAAGAGGGTAATGTCAGTGTGCCATATTGGGTAATGTGACGGCGTTGTATGTACATATAAGAGGGTAAATGTCAGTGTGCCATATTGTGTAATGTGAGGAGTTATTAAGTAAGAGGTAAATTCAGTGTGCCAATGGTAATGTGACGGGCGTTGTATTAGAGGGTAAATGTCAGTGTGCCATATTGGTGTAATGTGACGGCGTTGTATTACATGTAAGAAGGAATGTCAGTGTGCCATATTGGTGTAATGTGACGGACGTTGTAGTAAGAGGGTAAATGCAGGTGCCTATTGGGTAATGTGACGGGCGTTGTATTAAGAGGGTAATGTCAGTGTGCCATATTGGGTAATGTGACGGCGTTGTATGTAAGAGGGTAAATGTCAGTGTGCCATATTGGTGTAATGTGACGGCGTTGTATGTAAGAGGTAAATGTCAGTGTGCCATATTGGGGTAATGTGACGGCGTTGTATGTACATGTAAGAGGGTAAATGTCAGTGTGCCATATTGGGGTAATGTGACGGGCGTTGTAATGTAAGAGGTAAATGTCAGTGTGCCATATTGGTGTAATGTGACGGGCGTTGTATGTAAGAAGGTAAATGTCAGTGTGCCATATTGGTGTAATGTGACGGACGTTGTATGTAAGAAGGGTAAATGTCAGTGTGCCATATTGGTGTAATGTGACGGGCGTTGTATGTAAGAGGTAAATGTCAGTGTGCCATATTGGGTAATGTGACGGGCGTTGTATGTAAGTAGAGGTAAATGTCAGTGTGCCATATTGGTGTAATGTGACGGCGTTGTATGTTAAGAAGGTAAATGTCAGTGTGCCATATGGGTAATGTGACGGGCGTTGTATGTAATGTAAGGTAAATGTCAGTGTGCCATATTGGGTAATGTGACGGGCGTGTATGTACATGTAAGAAGGTAAATGTCAGTGTGCCAATTGGGTAATGTGACGGGTTTGTATGTAAGAAGGTAAATGTCAGTGTGCCATATTAGGTGTAATGTGACGGCGTTGTATGTACAGAAGAGGTAAATGTCACCAGAGTCACATGATTAAGAGGGTAACTTTGTGTAACGGACTGTATATAGTAAGAGGTAAATGTCAGTGGCCAATTGTGTAATTACGGCGTGTACATGTAGTAAAGTCGTGTCCAATGGGTAATGTACGCTTGTAATGTAAGAGGTAAATGTCAGTGTGCCATATTGGGTAATGTGACGGCGTTGTATGTACAGTAAGAGGTAAATGTCAGTGTGCCATATTGGGTAATGTGACGGCGTTGTATGTACATGAAGAGTAAATGTCAGTGTGCCATATGGTGTAATGTGACGGCGTTGTATTAATGTAAGAGGTAAATGTCAGTGTGCCATATTGGGTAATGTGACGGCGTTGTATGTAAGAAGAGGTAAATGTCAGTGTGCCATATTGGTGTAATGTGACGGGCGTTGTATAATGTAAAGGTAAATGTCAGTGTGCCATATTGGTGTAATGTGACGGACTGTTGTATGTAAAGGGTAAATGTCAGTGTGCCAATATTGGGGTAATGTGACGGACGTTGTATGTAAGAAGGGGTAAATGTCAGTGTGCCATATTGGGGTAATGTGACGGCGTTGTATGTATGTAAGAAGGTAAATGTCAGTGTGCCATATGGTAATGTGCGGCTTGTATACAGAAGGTCGTGTGCCATATGTGTAATGTGACGGCGTTGTAAATGTAAGAAGGTAAATGTCAGTGTGCCATATGGGTAATGTGACGGCGTTGTATGTAAGAAGGTAAATGTCAGTGTGCCATATTGGGTAATGTGACGGACGTTGTATGTAAGAGGTAAATGTCAGTGTGCCATATTGGTGTAATGTGACGGCGTTGTATGTAAAGTAATGTCAGTGTGCCATATTGGTGTAATTGACGGGCGTTGTATGTAAGAGGTAAATGTCATTCCATAATTGGGTAATGTGACGGACGTTTTATGTACTGTAACAGGTAAATGTCAGTGTGCCATATTGGTGTAATGTGACGGGCGTTGTATGTACATGTAAGGTAAATGTCAGTGTGCCATATTGGTTAATGTGACGGGCGTTGTATGTACATGTAAAGGGTAAATGTCAGTGTGCCATATTGGGGTAATGTGACGGGCGTTTATGTACTGAAATGTAAGAAGTGTAAATGTACAGTAGTGGCCATATTGGTGGTAATGTGACGGAGTTGTACGTTGTATGTAAGAAGGTAAATGTCAGTGTGCCATATTGGTGTAATGTGACGGCGTTGTATGTAATGAAGAGGGTAAATGTCAGTGTGCCATATTGGTGTAATGTGACGGCGTTGTATGTAATGAAGAGGTAAATGTCAGTGTGCCATATGGGGTAATGTGACGGGCTTTGTATGTAAACAGGTAAATGTCAGTGTGCCATATTGGGGTAATTGACGACGTTGTATCTGTAAGAGGGTAAATGTCAGTGTGCCAATTGGGTAATGTACGGCGTTTGTACTGAAAGGTAAATGTCAGTGTGCCATATTGGGTAATTGACGGCGTTGTATGTAGAAGAGGTAAATGTCAGTGTGCCATATTGTGATAATGTGACGGCGTTGTATGTAAGAAGGTAAATGTCAGTGTGCCATATGGGGTAGTAAGGTGAACGGGCGTTGCTATGTAAGAACGGGAAGTGTCGTGTGCCATATTGGGTAATGTGACGGCGTTGTATGAAAGGTAAATGTCATGTGCCATATTGGTGTAATTGTGACAGGCTTGTATGTAAGAAGGTAAATGTCAGTGTGCCATATGGTGTTAATGTAAGCGGGCTTGTAATATTGATGTAAGAGGTAATGTCAGTGTGCCATATGGTGTAATGTGACGGGCGTTGTATGTAAGAGGTAAATGTCAGTGTGCCATATTGGTGTAATGTGACGGCTTGTAGTAAGAGGTAAATGTCAGTGTGCCATACTGGTGTAATGTGACGGCGTTGTATGTAAGAAGGTAAATGTCAGTGTGCCATATGGTGTAATGTGACGGGCGTGTATGTAAGAAGGTAAATGTCAGTGCCCATATGGTGTAATGTGACGAGCGTTGTATGTAAGAAGGTAAATGCAGTGTGCCATATCGGTGTAATGTACGAGCGTTGTATGTAAAAGTAAATGTCAGGTGCCATATGGTATATGTGACGGGCGTTGTATGTAAGAAGGTAAATGTCAGTGTGCCATATTGGTGTAATGTGACGGGCGTTGTATGTAAGAAGGTAAATGTCAGTATGCCAAATGGGGTAATTTGACAGTGGGTAAATGTCAGTGTGTCAAATGAAATGTCCTGGTTTCGATCCACATAGACACCTCCGCCTGGAGGATGGAGAGGGATGGAGGGGTGTCAATGTGGATTTTTCTAATCTCTCGGGTCACCACGTGTACAGACCTGCCATAGCCTAAGCTCCCTTTGTGTACACAAGCAAGCAGAATATCAAATACACAAATTACAAACCGTGTACAGCCATCATTGGCTGGCCTATACACACCTGAACACACCCACCATACAGACCCCAAGAAGACGGACAAAGAAGACAGAGTATGCACATTGTGCACAACCGCCCACACAACGTGCATAAACGTACCCGAGAAAAATCGAATCAGCACACACACACACACACACACACACACACACACACACACACACACACACACAAATACACACACACAAATACACACACACACACACCGCACGCACGCACACATACACACACACATACAAACACACACACACAAACAAACACACATACACACACTCACAATTCTTGGTTTCATTCATTGTAACGACGACTGGGAACACATTCATCCTTATCTGAGCAAAACCAACTCTAAAACACTATAGGCCTACATCAATACCCAAAACAATTTTTTTCTCTTTCAAAAATAGTTTGAAAGGATGAAAAAAGACAATGACAATAACGATGACAATAACGATGACGATGACACCTCCTATTTCCAGTGGCAAGAGATAAGGACTAAAATCCATTTTTCAAACTTGCCGTAGTTAATCTACATATTTGTCTGGACAAAAAAAATTACTGAAAAAGAAACGCATCAAAAAAATCAATTTTTTGAGAAACAGAGAGAGAGGGGGAGGGACGGGTGGAGAGAAAGAGAGAGAGAGAGAGAGGGAGGTGAGAGAGAGAGAGAGAGAGAGAGAGACTGAGACAGATAACACTAACAGCAAAACGGAAAAAAAAGAAACAAACAAATAAACAAAGTAAAGAAAAACAACAGAAAAGGAAACAAACAAACGAACAAAGAAAAGAAAACAACAGAAAAGGAAAAAACAAAATAAACAAAGTAAAGAAAAAAAGAAAAGGAAACAAACAAAGAAAAGAAAACAACAGAAAAGAAACAAACAAAGAACAAAGAAAAGAAAACAACAGAAAAGGAAACAAACAAACAAACAAACAAAGTGAAGAAAACAAAAAGAAAACAAACAAACAAACAAACAAAGTAAAGAAAACAACAGAAAAGGAAAACAAACAAATAAACAAAGAAAGGAAACAACAAAAGGAAAAAACAAAAAAAACACAAACAAAGTAAAGAAAACAACAGAAAAGGAAACAAACAAACAAAGTAAAGAAAACAACAGAAAAGGAAAAAACAAACAAACAAAGTAAAGAAAACAACAGAAAAGGAAACAAACAACAAACAAACAAAGTAAAGAAAACAACAGAAAAGGAAACAAAACAAACAAAGTAAAGAAAACAACAGAAAAGGAAACAAACAAACAAACAAAGTAAAGAAAACAACAGAAAAGGAAACAAACAAACAAACAAAGTAAGAAAACAACAGAAAAGGAAACAAACAAACAAACAAAGTAAAGAAAACAACAGAAAAGGAAACAAACAAACAAACAAAGTAAAGAAAACAACAGAAAAGGAAACAAAACAAACAAACAAAGTAAAGAAAACAACAGAAAAGGAAACAAACAAATAAACAAAGTAAACAACAGAAAAGGAAACAAACAAATAAACAAAGTAAAGAAAACAACAGAAAAGGAAACAAACAAACAAAAAAGAAAAGAAAAAACAGAAAAGGAAACAAACAAATAAACAAAGTAAAACAACAAAAAGGAAACAAACAAATAAACAAAGAAAACACAGAAAAGGAAACAAACAAATAAACAAAGTAAAGAAAACAACAGAAAAGGAAAACAAACAAACAAACAAAGTAAAGAAAACAACAGAAAAGGAAACAAACAAATAAACAAAGTAAAGAAAACAACAGAAAAGGAAACAAACAAACAAACAAAGTAAAGAAAACAACAGAAAAGGAAACAAACAAAACAAACAAAGTGAAGAAAACAACAGAAAAGGAAACAAACAAACAAACAAATAAAGAAAACAACAGAAAAGGAAACAAACAAAAAACAAACAAAGTGAAGAAAACAACAGAAAAGGAAACAAACAAATAAACAAAGTAAAGAAAACAACAGAAAAGGAAACAAACAAATAAACAAAGTAAAGAAAACAACAGAAAAGGAAACAAACAAATAAACAAAGTAAAGAAAACAACAGAAAAGGAAACAAACAAACAAACAAAGAAAGAAAACAACAGAAAAGGAAACAAACAAACAAACAAAGAAAAGAAAACAACAGAAAAGGAAACAAACAAATAAACAAAGTAAAGAAAACAACAGAAAAGGAAACAAACAAACAAACAAAGTAAAGAAAACAACAGAAAAGGAAACAAACAAACAAACAAAGAAAAGAAAACAACAGAAAAGGAAACAAACAAACAAACAAAGAAAAGAAAACAACAGAAAAGGAAACAAACAAACAAACAAAGTAAAGAAAACAACAGAAAAGGAAACAAACAAACAAACAAAGAAAAGAAAACAACAGAAAAGGAAACAAACGAACAAACAAAGTAAAGAAAACAACAGAAAAGGAAACAAACAAACAAACAAAGAAAAGAAAACAACAGAAAAGGAAACAAACAAATAAACAAAGTGAAGAAAACAACAGAAAAGGAAACAAATAAACAAAGAAAAGAAAACAACAGAAAAGGAAACAAACAAAGTGAAGAAAACAACAGAAAAGGAAACAAACAAAGTAAAGAAAACAACAGAAAAGGAAACAAACAAACAAACAAAGTAAAGAAAACAACAGAAAAGGAAACAAACAAACAAACAAAGTAAAGAAAACAACAGAAAAGGAAACAAACAAATAAACAAAGTAAAGAAAACAACAGAAAAGGAAACAAACAAACAAAGTAAAGAAAAGAACAGAAAAGGAAACAAACAAACAAACAAAAAGAAAACAACAGAAAAGGAAACAAACAAATAAACAAAGTAAAGAAAACAACAGAAAAGGAAACAAACAAACAAACAAAGTGAAGAAAAGAACAAAAAAGAAAACAATACATCGCCAACAAGAAGATAAAACAAAACATATAAAATCAATCTTTATTTCAAAGGGTAGTAGATAAGCATTATATGTTGTTGTTTTTTCTGATCCAACCATTACCACACAAGGGAATAACATGTCTAATCTACATGACTACATATCAAAATAAACTATTTCTGTACATAGTATTGTCTAATCTACATGACTACATATCAAAATAAACTATTTCTGTACATAGTATTGTCTAATCTACATGACTACATATCAAAATAAACTATTTCTGTACATAGTATTGTCTAATCTACATGACTACATATCACAATAAACTATTTCTGTACATAGTATTGTCTAATCTACATGACTACATATCAAAATAAACTATTTCTGTACATAGTATTGTCTAATCTACATGACTACATATCACAATAAACTATTTCTGTACATAGTATTGTCTAATCTACATGACTACATATCAAAATAAACTATTTCTGTACATAGTATTGTCTAATCTACATGACTACATATCACAATAAACTATTTCTGAACATATCATTACACATGATACTGAAAAAACATGACACACAACTATAAAATCATGAAAAGTAGCACACACTGCTGTGCAAGTATCATCACACACACACAAACAATACTGACAAAACATGATACAATCATTATCAAATCATTGAAAGTAAAACTTATTGTAAACTGAGTACATGCCATTATATCAATAAATACTGATAACATATTATACAAATTTAAACTCATGAAACATGTGAAACAAGCGAGCAGAGTACACTATAATACCAGCCTATCTACTGTATCTTACGAGTTGTGGCCAAATAAGATGAGTTATGATCACACATGTTCAGAAGACTGACTTGCTTACCTGATCCTCCAAGCCACTCACATCAACACACACGATTATCCACTACTGTGATTTTCTCAACTGGCTTGTGTAAAAAAAAAAAAGCCCTCAGGCCTTCGTTCACTACACCACCGGCTGACAGCAAACAAGAAAACCAATCTCTGACGAAGCCTTTGGGGCAAAAACCACAGACATGTGCACAGAGATAGGCAACAAACTGCCGCATGTTACAATAAAGAGAAGAAGAAGAAGAAGAAGAAAAAAGAAGAAGAAGATGATGATGATGATGATGAATATTAATAATAATAACAAAAACAACGTGATGATGTAATGATAACAACAACAACAACAATAATAATAATAATATTGATAATAATAACAATAATCTTGTAAAGATAAAATGATAATAACAAGAAGAAGAAGAAGAAGAAGAAGAAGAATATTGTAACGATAAAATAATGAAAAAAGAAGAAAACAAGAAGACAAATATTTAATAGGCATGACAAAACAAACAAACAAAAACGCTTGATATAATCGTCTGACCATGCCATGACACTCGCGAGCATACTGAGATGCTTGTTGTTGTTGTTGTTGTTGTTGTTGTTGTTGTTGTCGTCGTCGTTGTCGTCGTTGTCGTTGTTGTTTTTATTCTTGTTCTTGTCGTTGTCGTTGTTATTGTTTTTCAGTGTCTCAATACTGTTTGATACTTATGTGCATATTGTTTTTGCCCACACTGTGATTATTCTGTCTTCAGTGGCCGTGCATGCTGGGTGTCTTTATGTTTCCATAAGCCGTGCATGCTGGGTGTGTTTATGTTTCCATAAGCCGTGCATGCTGGGTGTGTTTATGTTTTCATAAGCCGTGCATGCTGGGTATGTTTGTTTCCATAAGCCGTGCATGCTGGGTGTGTTTATGTTTCCATAAGCCGTGCATGCTGGGTGTCTTTATGTTTCCATAAGCCGTGCATGCTGGGTGTGTTTATGTTTTCATAAGCCGTGCATGCTGGGTATGTTTATGTTTCCATAAGCCGTGCATGCTGGGTATGTTTATGTTTCCATAAGCCGTGCATGCTGGGTGTGTTTATGTTTCCATAAGCCGTGCATGCTGGGTGTGTTTATGTTTCCGTAAGCCGTGCATGCTGGGTGTGTTTATGTTTTCATAAGCCGTGCATGCTGGGTGTCTTTATGTTTCCATAAGCCGTGCATGCTGGTTGTGTTTATGTTTTCATAAGCCGTGCATGCTGGGTGTCTTTATGTTTTCATAAGCCGTGCATGCTGGGTGTTTTATGTTTCATAAGCCGTGCATGCTGGGTGTGTTTATGTTTCCATAAGCCGTGCAGCTGGGTGTGTGCATGCTGGGTGTCTTTATGTTTCCTATAAGCCGTGCATGCTGGGTGTGTTTATGTTTTCATAAGCCGTGCATGCTGGGTGTCTTTATGTTTTCATAAGCCGTGCATGCTGGGTGTGTTTATGTTTCATAAGCCGTGCATGCTGGTGTCTTTATGTTTCATAAGCCGTGCATGCTGGGTGTGTTTTGTTTCATAAGCCGTGCATGCTGGTGTGTTTTATGTTTCATAAGCCGTGCATGCTGGGTGTGTTTGTTTTCATAAGCCGTGCATGCTGGGTGTTTTATGTTTCCATAAGCCGTGCACTGGGGCATGCTGGTGTGTTTATGTTTCCATAAGCCGTGCATGCTGGGTGTGTTTATGTTTTCATAAGCCGTGCATGATGGGTGTGTTTATGTTTTCATAAGCCGTGCATGCTGGTGTCTTTATGTTTCCATAAGCCGTGCATGCTGGGTGTGTTTTTGTTTCTATAACCCGTGCGTGTTGGGTGTTTCATGTTTCTATAAGCCGTGCATGATGGGTGTGTTTATGTTTCTATAAGCCGTGCATGCTGGGTGTCTTTATGTTTCCATAAGCCGTGCATGCTGGGTGTGTTTATGTTTACATAAGCCGTGCATGTTGGGTGTGTTTATGTTTCCATAAGCCGTGCATGCTGGGTGTGTTTATGTTTCCATAAACCGTGCATGCTGGGTGTGTTTATGTTTCCATAAACCGTGCATGCTGGGTGTGTTTATGTTTCCATAAACCGTGCATGCTGGGTGTGTTTATGTTTCCATAAGCCGTGCATGCTGGTGTGTTTATGTTTCTATAAGCCGTGCATGCTGGGTGTGTTTATGTTTCCATAAGCCGTGCAATACTGGGTGTGTTTATGTTTCCATAAGCTGTGCATGCTGGGTGTGTTTATGTTTCCATAAGCCGTGCATGCTGGGTGTGTTTATGTTTCCATAAGCCGTGCATGCTGGGTGTCTTTATGTTTCCATAAGCCGTGCAATACTGGGTGTGTTTATGTTTCCATAAGCTGTGCATGCTGGGTGTGTTTATGTTTCCATAAGCCGTGCATGCTGGGTGTGTTTATGTTTCCATAAGCCGTGCAATACTGGGTGTGTTTATGTTTCCATAAGCTGTGCATGCTGGGTGTGTTTATGTTTCCATAAGCCGTGCATGCTGGGTATGTTTATGTTTCCATAAGCCGTGCATGCTGGGTGTGTTTATGTTTCCATAAGCCGTGCATGCTGGGTGTGTTTATGTTTCCATAAGCCGTGCATGCTGGGTGTGTTTATGTTTCTATCACAGGGGCCCCTCTATGGGAAAGAATTATTCACACTGACTTGATAGATCGGTAAATAAGGTTTGTTATAATGGAGATCATGCCATCATGGTTCACTGGGTCAATATTTTCCACTGAACGGGAGCTAAGCTTCCTGACCCTATCTGCCTTTAGTGACGTAGATATAGATTACCTACAATACCAACATGCGTCAGCAGTTACTAATGTTTAATGAAGTTTCCAGAAAGTTGAATAACAACCACGGCCGCTAGGCCAAGATCAGGAAGTTAATCAATTTTTGATGTCCTGTTTGATGGATGAAGGACAGCAGAAGGACGGGTGAGAATGTTTGTGACAAAAACAAAGCTGGGTAAATAGAAGCACACTGCATAAAAGCCAGTCACTTAATCACTAAAGGGGCCAATCAACATTGAGTCAGCCTTTGAGTCTGTGAGCGAGAGACATCTCGGCTTCCAACCTATCTTAGAAGTATGTGACTCACGTTTCATTTTATACCTTTGTTAGGGTAGGGATAGGAATAGATAGTATGTTTTATTTTCCATGAAGCAAAGAGAGAGGGAACAGAGTAGGACATGGAAGTGTGCAGTATTCCAGTGATATGTAAGTTAGTGAAGATTTGTAGGGCAGCTTAGGGTTTTAGGACAATTAGGATTCATGAAACGCACGAATAGTGAATTATGCTTTTGCTTAATTGAATAAAGGTCTTGTAGTATCAATCTATGTGTGGACTACTTCTGAGAATCATGTCTAGTGTGGTTAGTGCATTTCTTCTCATCACGCTCCATCCTTGCTGTGTGTCTGACTTCTAAGTAGAGAAACACTTCTTCATAAACATCCCCCAATCCATATTCCTGCCATACAGAGCAGAACCCTATTCCTTGCTGCCACAATGGTACAGAAATATTGTTCATAATCACCCCCTCTTCTTTATATACATCCCCAATCCATCTTCCTGTTATAGATGATAAAAACACAAATATTCTTTTTGCGATACATGGTGCAGATGAAGCCTTTCCCATTTATCTCAAAATCGCAGCCTTCGAGTGTTCCCCATTTTTAAAAATTCTAGATAGAATCATAGTGAAAGTTGGAGTGCAAGTCAAAGATAGCCGGGAACCTAGATGTGTTAGTGTTCTGCATTCAACTTTCGGCTCTGCCACTCAACTTTCGGCACTGCCACACAGCAATGTTGATAGCCAAGCATAGGCCTACTGCCTGATCGGAGTTAACCTAGCTATAAATAGTGAGGTCACACATAGATTAGCTACTTATGGAAATTCATCTTCTGTGTTCACCTCCGTACAGTGTTTTTTTTTCTCGTAGAATGATTGAAGCCTTTACACCTCGCTATAATGTGGAGACAAATTAACAGATGTCTGTTGGATAATATTTCATGGGTAGGCTACAAGAAAACAACCATGTCACAGAGTGCCACAGGGCCACTTGCCTGTCTCTGATACCATGTCTATCATTTCATCGGGAAGCTTGGGCCAGCCTTGACAGCATGTGGTCACACCTGGTCTACCTCTATCCTTCAGTCCTCCGCCCTCCCACCCTCTTGTCCATCATGGTCACTCATCCATGTGGTTTGTAACCATCCATCTTCCTGTTATAGATGATAAAACACAAATATTCTTCTTGCGATATTTCCATAAGCCGTGCATGCTGGGTGTGTTTATGTTTCCATAAGCCGTGCATGCTGGGTGTTTTTTATGTTTCCATAAGCCGTGCATGCTGGGTGTCTATGTTTCCATAAGCCGTGCATGCTGGGTGTGTTTTATGTTTCCATAAGCCGTGCATGCTGGGTGTCTTTATGTTTCCATAAGCCGTGCATGCTGGGTGTTTTATGTTTCCATAAGCCGTGCATGTTGGGTGTGTTTATGTTTCCTAACTGCATCTGGGTTTTTTTTCTGTTTCCATAGCAGTGCATTTCTGTTTGGTTATTTCCATAAGCCGTGCATGCTGGGTGTTTTTTATGTTTCCATAAGCCGTGCATGCTGGGTGTGTTTATGTTTCCATAAGCCGTGCATGCTGGGTGTTTTTTATGTTTCCATAAGCCGTGCATGCTGGTGTTTTTTATGTTTCCATAAGCCGTGCATGTGGGTGTGTTTATGTTTCCATAAGCCGTGCATGCTGGGTGTTTTTTATGTTTCCATAAGCCGTGCATGCTGGGTGTTGTTTTATGTTTCCATAAGCCGTGCATGCTGGGTTTTTGTTTCATAAGCCGTGCATGTTGGGTGTGTTTTATGTTTCCATAGCCGTGCATGCTGGGTGTCTTTATGTTTACATAACCGTGCATGCTGGGTGTGTTTATGTTTACATAACCGTGCATGCTGGGTGTCTTTATGTTTCCATACCGTGCATGCTGGGTGTGTTTATGTTTCCATAAGCCGTGCATGCTGGGTGTTTTATGTTTCCATAAGCCGTGCATGTTGGGTGTGTTTTGTTTCCATAAGCCGTGCATGCTGGGTGTCTTATGTTTCCATAAGCCGTGCATGTGGGTGTGTTTATGTTTCCATAAGCCGTGCATGCTGAGTGTGTTTATGTTTCCATCAGCCGTGCATGCTGGGGTTTATGTTTCATAGCGTGCATGCTGGTGTGTTTATGTTTCCATAAGCCGTGCATGCTGGGTGTGTGTTTATGTTTCCATAAGCCGTGCATGCTGGGTGTTTTATGTTTCCATAAGCCGTGCATGCTGGGTATGTTTATGTTTCCATAAGCCGTGCATGCTGGGTGTTTTATGTTTCCATAGCCATGCATGCTGGGTGTGTTTATGTTTCCATAATGCCATGCATGCTGGGTGTTTATGTTTCCATAAGCCGTGCATGCTGGGTGTGTTTATGTTTCCATAAGCCGTGCATGCTGGGTGTCTTTATGTTTCCATAAGCCGTGCATGCTGGGTGTGTTTATGTTTCCATATGCCTGCATGCTGGGTTGTTTATGTTTCCATATGCCATGCATGCTGGGTGTGTTTATGTTTCCATTAAGCTGGTTGTGCATGCTGGGGTGTGTTTATGTTTCCATAGCCATGCATGCTGGGTATGTTTATGTTTCCATAAGCTGCATGCTGGGTGTGTTTATGTTCCATATCCATGCATGCTGGTGTGTTATGTTTCCATATCATGCATGCTGGTGTCTTATGTTTCATATGCCATGCATGCTGGGTGTCTTTATGTTTCCATATGCCATGCATGCTGGGTGGTTTATGTTTCCATAACCCATGGGACACAGACATGATTTACAGGATCTTTAACGTGCGTGTTTGGTGTTCAGCGTGCGTACGCACATGGGATTTAAAAAAGAAACCCTAATACAAATTTAAACATAACTAGAGACACTAAAACATCAAAACGAGCATGAATTACCTGAAATTGCTTCCACATACCTCACCTCCCTATAGCCAAAAATGCACTTGATACATGTACATGTAAGGCGGGATGTACTCAGGTAGGTTCGAACCTGGACCTTCCGACTGGATGTTCGAGGTCTTACCCACTTGATCATCACGCCCGTTGGCAACGCTACAGCATTTCTGTGTCCTTTAATCAGCTTTGACGCAAAGTTATGGCATATCTTGTTGTAGTAGCAACACAGGCGATACCAGTCAATCACCTCGCGCTGTGCTAAACACGGGGTTTGCCCTTTGGACATCATCCCGCTAACACGAACTTTTGACATTGACTGAAGTATTATAGTCTGCACTCGCAGGCACAACTCGTGATAGTGATGGTCGTTGACCTCGCTCACTATGACCCGCCCCACAAAATTAAACGATGAGGTATGATCCCAACAAAATGATCAGTCCGCTTTACAGCGTTTTAGCTGCCCACTTAATGTTTCATCGTCCTTGTTGCCTGTCTTAATGTTCATCGTTCTTGTTGCCTGTCTTAATGTTTCATCGTTCTTGTTGCCTGTCTTAATGTTTCATCATTCTTGTTGCCTGTCTTAATGTTTCATCATTCTTGTTGCCTGTCTTAATGTTTCATCGTTCTGTTGCTGTCTTAATGTTTCATCATTTTTGTTGCCTGTCTTAATGTTTCATCGTTCTTGTTGCCTGTCTTAATGTTTCATCATTCTTGTTGCCTGTCTTAATGTTCATTTCTTGTTGCCTGTCTAATGTTTCATCATTCTTGTTGCCTGTCTTAATGTTTCATCGTTCTTGTTGCCTGTCTTAATGTTCATCATCTTGTTGCCTGTCTTAATGTTCATCGTTCTTGTTGCTGTCTAATGTTCATCATTCTTGTTGCCTGTCAATGTTTCATCGCTCTTGTTGCCTGTCTAATGTTTCATCGTTCTTGTTGCCTGTCTTAATGTTTCCACAATTGTGGTGGTGTCGACTTAGTGTTTAAAACGTCTTCCCCCTTCCCCTTTCCGCTTCTCTGTTCAAGACCTTGCCAGCACATAGGGTTTTGCGCAAGCTAAAGGAGTCTGCTGACAGATTAGGGTGGAACGCATATGGAATTGTCCGGGTACGATGAACCCCTTTTGAACAAACTTTGAATCCAAACTCAGCTCACTGATCGTTAAAAATAACGCATCGTTTGAGGGGCCAAACCTTCAATCTTTATCCCCTTAAACTGACAAGGAACCCAAACGCGTCACATTCTGATGCAGGCTACTTCAGAATGGAGTCTTTCAACAAGCACTCTGAGACTGCAGCTGGTGATGATGCAATGAAAAGTGCCACAGACTCCAAGTTGCAGGCATCAAAGCTGTTCCATATTCTACAATCCCACCATGGATGCAGGAAAATATAAAAACATCTCCGCACAAGAAGTCCAAATCCTTCACAGCAAAACAAGACATAAAACCCAACCAACTTAACACAAATTGCTTCACTATGACATTTACAACAGACTGAATAGACAATTTATATTTATGGGTAAAACCCATGATACTGGAATAGTCGATACCTTCGTTTCCAGAGCCGGGCATGTCCCATAAATTAAGACATATGAACACAGTTTATGCTCAGTCCGTTCTGACTTCAAGAAAAAACGAAATCGAACGCGGGCACACACACACATTCTCCTTCATGCACCGCACGCACACACACACACACTTTTTTTGGGGGGATCTAAAATCACTTTAGTGAATAGACATTAAATCGAAGACCACCACACACACACACACACACACACGCGCGTGCGCGCGCGCACACACACACACACACACACACACACACACACACAAACACATGCATACACACACACATAGACACATACATACGCACATACAGAGAGAGAGAGACACACACACACGCACACACACACATACATGCATATACACACACACATACATACACACATACAGAGAGAGACACACACACGGTCGCACACACACACATATATATTATATATATATATATATATATACATACACACACACACATACATACATACATACACATACATACATACACACACACACACTCACATACATGCATACATACATACACACACACACATACATACACACACACACACACATATACACACAAACAAACAAACACACATGTGCACAACGCACACCTTCAAGCAAGGGACCAACCGCTTCTCAAAGCACTCAATACTGAGCCAGAGACATAAAATAGAGACAGGCAACTCTATCGCGCTTCGCGGTATGATCGCCTTGTTCCACGGGTCTGGCAAGCATACAGTTGCTGTGTCATTCCGCTAGCTTCAATCGAATTTTCTGGCAAACGTCTGTTAAAAAGAAACACCCGAGGATGGTGGATGATGGGACCCAGAGCAACAATACCTCACCGCTGACCGGACAATCACCTGCCAGGTCTTGACGACATACGGTGGACATTTCACTAAGCAAAAGGCGGAGTGTCGCTGTCCTTGCGCTGCCATGACCAACTGGGCCTCAGTCGTCAGTCACCTTGCTTACAAACACACTAGCCAGGTGGGCAGGTGACAAATCGCGGGACATCGCCACACAATGCACACAGTGCACACAAGCCACACAAGCTACACAATGCACACAGTGCACACAATGTCAACACAGAGTGCACACAATGTACACAATGCACACAGTGAACACAATGTACACAGTGCACACAATGCACACAGTGCACATAAAACACACAATGCACACAGTGCACACAAGCCAGATCCAACCCAGCAATCAGACCAAGACAGAAACAGGGGTATTCGTACAATAGCAACAGCCACCAGACCAAGACAGAAACAGCGGTGTTCGTACAATAGCAACAGCCACCAGACCAAGACAGGAAACAGGGGTGTTCGTACAATGGCAACAGCCACCAGACCAAGACAGGAACAGGGGTGTTCGTACAATGGCAACAGCCACCAGACCAAGAGAGAAACAGCGGTGTTCGTACAATAGCAACATCCACCAGACCAAGACAGGAACAGGGGTGTTCGTACAATAGCAACAGCACCACACCAAGACAGAAACAGGGGTGTTCGTACAATTAGCAACAGCCACCAGACCAAGACAGGAACAGGGGTGTTCGTACAATGGCAACAGCCACCAGATCAAGACAGGAACAGGGTGTTCGTACAATAGCAACAGCCACCAAACCAAGAAACAGCGGTGTTCGTACAATACAACAGTCACCAGACCAAGAGAGAAACAGGGTGTTCGTACAATAGCAACAGTCACCAGACCAAGACAGAAACAGGGGTGTTCGTACAATAGCAACAACCACCAGACCAAGAGAGAAACAGGGGTGTTCGTACAATGGCAACAGCCACCAGACCAAGACAGAAACAGGGGTGTTCGTACAATAGCAACAGCCATCAGACCAAGAGAGAAACAGGGGTGTTCGTACAATACCAACAGCCATCAGACCAAGACAGAAACAGGGGTGTTCGTACAATAGCAACAGCCACCAGACCAAGACAGGAACAGGGGTGTTCGTACAATAGCAACAGCCACCAGACCAAGACAGAAACAGGGGTGTTCGTACAATAGCAACAGCCATCAGACCAAGACAGAAACAGGGGTGTTCGTACAATAGCAACAGCCATCAGACCAAGAGAGAAACAGGGTGTTCGTACAATGGCAACAGCCACCAGACCAAGACAGAAACAGGGGTGTTCGTACAATAGCAACAACCACCAGACCAAGAGAGGAACAGCGGTGTTCGTACAATAGCAACAGCCACCAGACCAAGAAACAGGGGTGTTCGTACAATAGCAACAACCACCAGACCAAGAGAGAAACAGCGGTGTTCGTACAATAGCAACAGCCACCAGACCAAGAAACAGGGGTGTTCGTACAATGGCAACAGCCACCAGACCAAGAAAACAGGGGTGTTCGTACAATGGCAACAGCCACCAGACCAAGACAGAAACAGGGGTGTTCGTACAATGGCAACAGCCACCAGACCAAGACAGAAACAGGGGTGTTCGTACAATAGCAACAACCACCAGACCAAGAAACAGGGGTGTTCGTACAATGGCAACAGCCACCAGACCAGAAAACAGGGGTGTTCGTACAATGGCAACAGCCACCAGACCAAGAAAACAGGGGTGTTCGTACAATGGCAACAGCCACCAGACCAAGACAGAAACAGGGGTGTTCGTACAATAGCAACAACCACCAGACCAAGAAACAGGGGTGTTCGTACAATGGCAACAGCCACCAGACCAAGACAGAAACAGGGGTGTTCGTTACAATAGCAACAACCACCAGACCAAGAAACAGGGGTGTTCGTACAATGCAACAGCCACCAGACCAAGAGAGAAACAGGGGTGTTCGTACAATAGCAACAACCACCAGACCAAGAGAGAAACAGGGGTGTTCGTACAATAGCAACAACCACCAGACCAAGACAGAAACAGGGGTGTTCGTACAATAGCAACAGCCATCAGACCAAGACAGAAACAGGGGTGTTCGTACAATGGCAACAGCCACCAGACCAAGAAAACAGGGGTGTTCGTACAATAGCAACAGCCATCAGACCAAGACAGAAACAGGGGTGTTCGTACAATAGCAACAGTCACCAGACCAAGAGAGGAACAGGGGTGTTCGTACAATGGCAACAGCCACCAGACCAAGACAGAAACAGGGGTGTTCGTACAATAGCAACAGTCACCAGACCAAGACAGAAACAGGGGTGTTCGTACAATAGCAACAGTCACCAGACCAAGACAGAAACAGGGGTGTTCGTACAATAGCAACAGCCATCAGACCAAGACAGAAACAGGGGTGTTCGTACAATACCAACAGCCACCAGACCAAGACAGAAACAGGGGTGTTCGTACAATACCAACAGCCACCAGACCAATAGAGAAACAGGGGTGTTCGTACATTAGCAACAGCCACAGACCAAGAGAGGAACAGGGGTGTTCGTACAATAGCAACAGCCACCAGACCAAAAGACGAACAGGGGTGTTCGTACAATAGCAACAGCACCAGACCAAGAGAGGAACAGGGGTGTTCGTACAATTGCAACAGCCACCAGACCAAGAGAGGAACAGGGGTGTTCGTCATACACACATGCAACAGTCACCAGACCAAGAGAGGAACAGGGGTGTTCGTACAATAGCAACAGCCACCAGACCAAGAGAGGAACAGGGGTGTTCGTACAATAGCAACAGCCATCAGACCAAGAGAGGAACAGGGGTGTTCGTACAATACCAACAGACACCAGACCAAGAGAGGAACAGGGGTGTTCGTACAATAGCAACAGCCATCAGACCAAGAGAGGAACAGGGGTGTTCGTACAATAGCAACAGCCATCAGACCAAGAGAGGAACAGGGGTGTTCGTACAATAGCAACAGACACCAGACCAAGAGAGGAACAGGGGTGTTCGTACAATTGCAACAGCCACCAGACCAAGACAGGAACAGGGTGTTCGTACAATAGCAACAGCCACCAGACCAAGAGAGGAACAGGGGTGTTCGTACAATACCAACAGCCACCAGACCAAGAGATAGAACACGGGTGTTCGTACAATAGCAACAGCCACCAGACCAAGACAGGAACAGGGGTGTTCGTACAATAGCAACAGCCACCAGACCAAGAGAGGAACAGGGGTGTTCGTACAATAGCAACAGCCACCAGACCAAGACAGAAACAGGGGTGTTCGTACAATAGCAACAGCCACCAGACCAAGACAGAAACAGGGGTGTTCGTACAATAGCAACAGCCACCAGACCAAGAGAGGAACAGGGGTGTTCGTACAATAGCAACAGCCACCAGACCAAGACAGAAACAGGGGTGTTCGTACAATAGCAACAGCCACCAGACCAAGAGAGGAACAGGGGTGTTCGTACAATAGCAACAGCCACCAGACCAAGAGAGGAACAGGGGTGTTCGTACACTAGCAACAGTCACCAGACCAACAAAGGAACAGGGGTGTTCGTACAATAGCAACAGTCACCAGACCAAGACAGGAACAGGGGTGTTCGTACAATAGCAACAGCCACCAGACCAACAAAGGAACAGAGGTGTTCGTACAATAGCAACAGCCACCAGACCAAGAGAGAAACAGGGGTGTTCGTACAATAGCAACAGCCACCAGACCAAGACAGGAACAGGGGTGTTCGTACAATAGCAACAGCCACCAGACCAAGAGAGAAACAGGGGTGTTCGTACAATAGCAACAGTCACCAGACCAACAAAGGAACAGGGGTGTTCGTACAATAGCAACAGCCACCAGACCAAGAGAGAAACAGGGGTGTTCGTACAATAGCAACAGTCACCAGATCAAGACAGAAACAGGGGTGTTCGTACAATAGCAACAGTCACCAGACCAAGACAGGAACAGGGGTGTTCGTACAATAGCAACAGCCACCAGACCAAGAGAGAAACAGGGGTGTTCGTACAATGGCAACAGCCACCAGACCAAGACAGGAACAGGGGTGTTCGTACAATAGCAACAGCCACCAGACCAAGAGAGAAACAGGGGTGTTCGTACAATAGCAACAGCCATCAGACCAAGACAGAAACAGCGGAGTTCGTACAATAGCAACAGCCACCAGACCAAGACAGAAACAGGGGTGTTCGTACAATAGCAACAGCCACCAGACCAAGACAGGAACAGGGATGTTCGTACAATAGCAACAGCCACCAGACCAAGAGAGAAACAGCGGTGTTCGTACAATAGCAACAGTCACCACACCAAGAGAGAAAACAGGGGTGTTCGTACAATAGAAAAAAAAGTCACCACACCAAGAGAGAAACAGCGGTGTTCGTACAATAGCAACAGCCACCAGACCAAGAGAGGAACAGGGGTGTTCGTACACTAGCAACAGCCATCAGACCAAGACAGAAACAGGGGTGTTCGTACAATAGCAACAGTCACCAGACCAAGAGAGAAACAGCGGTGTTCGTACACTAGCAACAGTCACCAGACCAAGACAGGAACAGGGGTGTTCGTACAATAGCAACAGCCACCAGACCAAGACAGGAACAGGGGTGTTCGTACAATAGCAACAGCCATCAGACCAAGACAGGAACAGCGGAGTTCGTACAATAGCAACAGCCACCAGACCAAGACAGAAACAGGGGTGTTCGTACAATAGCAACAGCCATCAGACCAAGACAGGAACAGGGGTGTTCGTACAATGGCAACAGCCATCAGACCAAGACAGGAACAGGGGTGTTCGTACAATAGCAACAGCCATCAGACCAAGACAGAAACAGCGGAGTTCGTACAATGGCAACAGACACCAGATCAACAGAGAACAGGGGTGTTCGTACAATAGCAACAGCCATCAGACCAAGAGAGGAACAGGGGTGTTCGTACAATAGCAACACCCACCAGATCAACAGAGGAACAGGGGTGTTCGTACAATAGCAACACCACCAGATCAACAGAGGAACAGGGGGTTCGTACATTACAACAGCCACCAGACCAAGAGAGTAACACGGGGTTCGTACAATAGCAACAGTCACCAGACCAAGACAGAAACAGGGGTGTTCGTACAATAGCAACAGCCACCAGACCAAGAGAAAAACAGGGGTGTTCGTACAATACAACAGCCACAGACCAAGAAGAACAGGGGTGTTCGTACAATAGCAACAGTCACCAGACCAAGAAGAAACAGGGGTGTTCGTACAATAGCAACAGCCATCAGACCAAGAGAGAAACAGCGGTGTTCGTACAATAGCAACAGCCATCAGATCAAGAGAGAAACAGGGGTGTTCGTACAATGGCAACAGCCACAGACCAAGACAGAAACAGGGGTGTTCGTACAATAGCAACAGCCATCAGACCAAGACAGAATCAGGGGTGTTCGTACAATAGCAACAGCCATCAGATCAAGAGAGAAACAGGGGTGTTCGTACAATGGCAACAGCCACCCAGACCAAGAGAGGAACAGGGGTGTTCGTACAATAGCAACAGCCACCAGACAAGACAGAAACAGGGTGTTCGTACAATGCAACAGCCACAGACCAAGCAGAAACAGGGTGTTCGTACAATGGGCAACAGCCACCAGACCAAGACAGAACAGGGGTGTTCGTACAATAGCAACAGCCACCAGACAAGACAGAACAGGGGTGTTCGTACAATGGCAACAGCCACCAGACCAAGACAGAACAGGGGTGTTCGTACAATGGCAACAGCCACCAGACCAAGAAACAGGGGTGTTCGTACAATGGCAACAGCCACCAGACCAAAAAGGGAAACAGGGGTGTTCGTACAATGGCAACAGCCACCAGACCAAACAGAAACAGGGGTGTTCGTACAATGGCAACAGCCACCAGACCAAGAAACAGGGGTGTTCGTACAATGGCAACAGTCCACCAGACCAAGAGAGGAACGGGGTGTTCGTACAATGGCAACAGCCACCAGACCAAGACAGAAACAGGGTGTTCGTACAATAGCAACAGCCACCAGATCAAGACAGAAACAGGGGTGTTCGTACAATGGCAACAGCCACCAGACCAAGAGAGAAACAGGGGTGTTCGTACAATGGCAACAGCGGCCAGACATGATGCTTCAGACACAGACTATCATGCTTTTCAGCCAGGTGACATGACCCAGTTTCAGTTTCAGTTTCTCAAGATGTCTCTGTGATTGGAATAAATTCCATATGCGCTGACGCCGTTGGTGCGATGTGATGCCCCAAAGGGATCTCAAGTTTGCCGTCTCTCCGACCTGTCACCAGGACTTTCCCTGCAGTCAGCCATCATCTAATTCCTTGAAGCCAGCAGCAAGCTGCTATACAAGAAACAGCCAAGGGTGCTGGACAGGATCCACAGCAACAATGCCTCACCACTGACTGAACAATCACATCCCATTCCTGACGCCACAGGGCAGCCATTTCGCCAAGCAAAGAGGGGGGGGGGGGTTGTCCAGGTGCTGTATGACCCATTCAGGCCCAGTCATCAGTTAGCTTGTTTACAAGTCACGTGACAGCACTATCGCACTCCATCATATAATCGCCTTGTTGTTCCAAAGGGCTAGCGACCATACAGTTGTTGTATCTTTCAGATAGTTTCAATCGATTTGTCTGGCAAATGTCTGTTATTAGAGACAAACACAATGATAAGCAATCAACTTTTTGAGGATCATAGCGCTAAGGCAATTATAATTGTGGTCATTCCCCCCCACCCCCCACTCCCATATTCCACACCACGTTAATGGTTGCAAAAGCTCGGATAATTTTTACGATGCTACGATGATCATGATGACACTGAGGATGACAACCATGATGCTGTGGAGTTCCATCTAGGAAGGGACAGTGTGACAGGGTTGTGCTCTACGCCTGCTATAACAATATATCCTGGCGTCAACCAGGCACGAGAGATACAGACACCTGACATGACGATCAGAAGAGTTGAGCAACACCCTCAATGACAGCCCACTGTACGGTCCAGTCTTCCCATTGACCCAATGGTGCACTAAACTCACTCTGGAAAGGAATCGGTTGAGGCAAAAAATCCTACAATGATTTTGACAAAACTGAAGGGGATCTGAACCCACATCCTTCAAACCGGTAGCCCCTATCTATTATTCTAAGCAGAGACGTTTATGATCAAGAATGCCCAAAACTGAAGCATCAAACGACAGACGTGAGAAAAAGTCCCAACTTTGAGTCAGTCATATACAAACAGAAGTAGCAAGAAACTGGGGAGAGCTGGACAACAAAATGTCCTCAAAGGAGAAGCATATGTTTCAGTCCTAAACTTCTCACACTGTAAGGGGGACCGGGCCACATCCGGATCATGACTCCTGGATGCCCTTCCACTGTAGCCACACTCATCGTCATCACTGCCGTGTGGCGTTGGTCATTATGGACCTCCATACGAATCTTGGTGATTATGGACCTCCATACGAATCTTGGTGATTATGGACCTCCATACGAATCTTGGTGATTATGGACCTCCATACGAATCTTGGTGATTATGGACCTCCATACGAATCTTGGTGATTATGGACCTCCATACGAATCTTGGTGATTATGGACCTCCATACGAATCTTGGTGATTATGGACCTCCATACGAATCTTGGTGATTATGGACCTCCATACGAATCTTGGTGATTATGGACCTCCATACGAATCTTGGTGATTATGGACCTCCATACGAATCTTGGTCATTATGGACCTCCATACGAATCTTGGTGATTATGGACCTCCATACGAATCTTGGTGATTATGGACCTCCATACGAATCTTGGTGATTATGGACCTCCATACGAATCTTGGTCATTATGGACCATACGAATCTTGGTGATTATGGACCTCCATACGAATCTTGGTGATTATAGACCTCCATACGAATCTTGGTGATTATGGACCTCCATACGAATCTTGGTCATTATGGACCATACGAATCTTGGTGATTATGGACCTCCATACGAATCTTGGTGATTATGGACCTCCATACGAATCTTGGTGATTATGGACCTCCATACGAATCTTGGTGATTATGGACCTCCATACGAATCTTGGTGATTATGGACCTCCATACGAATCTTGGTGATTATGGACCTCCATACGAATCTTGGTCATTATGGACCTCCATACGAATCTTGGTGATTATGGACCTCCATACGAATCTTGGTGATTATGGACCATACGAATCTTGGTGATTATGGACCTCCATACGAATCTTGGTGATTATGGACCTCCATACGAATCTTGGTGATTATGGACCTCCATACGAATCTTGGTGATTATGGACCTCCATACGAATCTTGGTGATTATGGACCTCCATACGAATCTTGGTGATTATGGACCTCCATACGAATCTTGGTGATTATGGACCTCCATACGAATCTTGGTGATTATGGACCTCCATACGAATCTTGGTGATTATGGACCTCCATACGAATCTTGGTGATTATGGACCTCCATACGAATCTTGGTGATTATGGACCTCCATACGAATCTTGGTGATTATGGACCTCCATACGAATCTTGGTGATTATGGACCTCCATACGAATCTTGGTGATTATGGATCTCCATACGAATCTTGGTGATTATGGACCTCCATACGAATCTTGGTGATTATGGACCTCCATACGAATCTTGGTCATTATGGACCTCCATACGAATCTTGGTGATTATGGACCTCCATACGAATCTTGGTGATTATGGACCATACGAATCTTGGTGATTATGGACCTCCATACGAATCTTGGTGATTATGGACCTCCATACGAATCTTGGTGATTATGGACCTCCATACGAATCTTGGTGATTATGGACCTCCATACGAATCTTGGTCATTATGGACCTCCATACGAATCTTGGTGATTATGGACCTCCATACGAATCTTGGTGATTATGGACCATACGAATCTTGGTGATTATGGACCTCCATACGAATCTTGGTGATTATGGACCTCCATACGAATCTTGGTGATTATGGACCATACGAATCTTGGTGATTATGGACCTCCATACGAATCTTGGTGATTATAGATCTCCATACGAATCTTGGTGATTATGGACCTCCATACGAATCTTGGTGATTATGGACCTCCATACGAATCTTGGTGATTATGGACCTCCATACGAATCTTGGTGATTATGGACCTCCATACGAATCTTGGTGATTATGGACCATACGAATCTTGGTGATTATGGACCTCCATACGAATCTTGGTGATTATGGACCTCCATACGAATCTTGGTGATTATGGACCATACGAATCTTGGTGATTATAGACCTCCGTACGAATCTTGGTGATTATAGATCTCCATACGAATCTTGGTGATTATGGACCTCCATACGAATCTTGGTGATTATGGACCTCCATACGAATCTTGGTGATTATGGACCTCCATACGAATCTTGGTGATTATGGACCATACGAATCTTGGTGATTATAGACCTCCATACGAATCTTGGTGATTATAGATCTCCATACGAATCTTGGTGATTATGGACCTCCATACGAATCTTGGTGATTATGGACCTCCATACGAATCTTGGTGATTATGGACCTCCATACGAATCTTGGTGATTATGGACCATACGAATCTTGGTGATTATGGACCTCCATACGAATCTTGGTGATTATGGACCTCCATACGAATCTTGGTGATTATGGACCATACGAATCTTGGTGATTATGGATCTCCATACGAATCGTGGTGATTATAGACCTCCATATGAATCTTGGCGATTATAGATCTCCATACGAATCTACCTTTTGTGGCTGTCAGTTCATCTCCTACCATTTCTGTCCTCACCCACTCACACAATTAATATTTTCTCCAAGAGTCTAATTGGTGTTCTTTTTCTCCTCCAGCTTTTCTGTTGCGACTAGGTGCTCAATTTCTCTTGCCTAATAAAATGTTTTATAAATATTGATTGGCTTTTCCTAGTCTCCTTCATTAATCTTCTTTTTGTGTTTGCTTCTTTTAAGACTGTCTTATTAGTTTTCTTTGCTGTCCATGGAACTCTTACCATTCTTCTTAGAAACTGCATTTCAGTTGCCTCAATCTTGTTCTGAAATTGCTTGTTGATTGTCCACACTTCGCATCCGTACAGCAGTATTGGTTCCATATAACACTGAATGTGATAACACTGAAGAACTCTCTTCCTGATGTTAAATGATAGGCATTTGTTGGTAAGAACATTTTCATTTTCTTGAATGCTGTTTTAGCTTGACCAAAATTCTGCTGAACATTTCTTATGTACAGCTGCCATTTGGTGAGATGACTATTCCCATGTATCAGATATTTGAACTTAATTTGTCTTAATGTTATGCCATTTGCTGTTGTTCTAAATGAGGGGGGAGGGGTTGTTTGTTTGTTTGTTTGTTGTTGTTTTTTTAACTGATTTCTGTGACTTCAGTCTTTTCTTTAGTTCTAGCCCTTGATTTCTGCTTTCTATTTCTACTATATTCACAAGATTTTGTAGGTTCTTTTCATTTTCTGCATACTATCACCATATTAGTATAATATTAGTTACCAAGCAACAAGCTTTGACCTGTTTCAACGTTATCTCCAGGTACAAAGACAATAATCCGACAAAACAAGCAGGAATTACTGCTGAGGCTGTCAACGGCTAAAAGTTCGCTGAGTTCGCCAATCTATTTTGCTAGAAATATCTACAAAATTGCCAAATGGAATGTGAGGACAATGCTGCAGGGGGGAAGCTGGAGAATGTCAAAATGGAGATGGAAAGGCTTACAATTGGTATTTTACTAGGGGAAGTGAGATGGAAGGGGGCAGGCATTATGACATCAGGAGAGCATACAATATTCTGGTGGAAATTCACATGGAAGAGGAGTAGGCATCATAACTGACAGGGACAAATCAAAAGCAGTTCAGGAATACGGGGCTGTGTCCGACAGAATTTTGCTGGTTAAATTGGATGGCAAGTCATTTGATATCAACATCAGTCAGGTGTATGCACCAACACCCGCAAGTACTCAAGACGAAATTCAAAACTTCTACGAAGTATTAGAGATGACCAAGGCTCAATGTAAATCACAAGAAGTTACAATTTAAATGGGAAATTTTAATGCTAAAGCGGGACAGGATGGGGTGGGGGATATAGTTGGACCTCATGGCCTTGGTACACAAATAAAAGGGATGGAACTTGTAGAATGGGCACAGACGAATGAGTTCATAGTAGGAAACACCTGGTTTGAGCAGCCTAATAGAAGAAAATGGACATGTATGAGTCCAGGAGATAATACTAAAAATCAGATTGACTACATCCTGATCAACAAAAGATTTAGAAATTCTTTGCTGACAGCAAAAACACAACCAGGCACAGACTGCAACAGTGACCACAATCCTGTAGTGGGAAGATTTAGACTGAAATTAAGGAAAAGGAAACAGACCAAAAACAACATCAAACTAAATCTTAGACTCTTAAAATTTAAAGACAGATGAAGCGATACGTAAAACACTTAACTACACGTTCAAAACAAATTCAGTGCTCTAGAAGAGTTTGGTGACAGTGAGGAACGATGGACAAAGTTGAGAAATTCGATAAATGAAGCTTGTGAAGAAGATAAAAAAAGGAAAAAAGAACTGGATGGCAGAAGAAATTTTAGGCTTGATGGAAGAACGGAGGAAGGCAAAGGGAAAGGAGGAAACATACAGGAAGATAAACAAAGAAATCAGGAATAGGTGTAATGAAGCTGAGGAAGCTTGGCTGAAAAGAAATAGAAGACCGACACAAAACAGATCCTCAGGGTATGTACAGACGAATTGAAGAAATTGTCCACAGGAAAAAGACATGCACATCAACTGGATGCTTAAAATCGAAAGATTGTACGTTTATCATGGAAAAGGACAAAATATTAGACAGATGGGGAGAGTACATTAAAGACCTTTTTGAAGATGACAGAAACGAAGAACACATTATACGAAGGAACATTGAAGGACCACCCATAATGAAAGATAAAGTTAGAGCATCACTGAAAAAGATGAAACCAGGAAAAGCCCCAGGACAAGACAATATTACTACAGAGATGATTGAAGCCTTGGAGGAATTTGGCATTGAAAAAATAACAGTCCTCCTAAATGAGACTTATGACACTGGAAAAATCTACAAAG
>JAPXFY010000021.1:72859720-72864720 GCA_030674185.1 Monoplex corrugatus | reverse complement strand
CACAACCCACACACAATGTAATACACAACCCACACACAATGTGATACACAACCCACATACAATGTGATACACAACCCACACACAATGTGATACACAACACACACACAATGTAATACACAACCCACACACAATGTGATACACAACCCACACAATGTGATACACAACCCACACACAATGTAATACACAACCCACACACAATGTGATAACACACAATGTACACAACACACATACAATGTGATACACAACACACACAACAACTGTGATACACAACCCACACACAATGTGATACACAACCACACAATGTGATACACACCAACACAATGTGATACACACCACACACAATGTGATACACAACCCACACACAATGTGATACACAACCCACATACAATGTGATACACAACACACACAATGTGATACACAACACATACAATGTGATACAACAACAACACAACACACAATGTGATACACAACCCACACAATGTGATACACAACCACACACAATGTGATACACAACCCAACACACAATGTGATAACAAACACACAATGTGATACACAACCACACAATGTGATACACAACCCACACACAATGTGATACACAACCACATACAATGTGATACACAACACATCACAATGTGATACACAACACATACAATGTGATACACAACCTACATTATACACACACAACATGTGATACACAACACAACAATGTGATACACAACACCACACAATGTGATACACACAACCCACATACAATGTGATACACAACACACACATGTGATACACAACACACAACACAAAATGTGATACACAACACACTACAATGTGATACACAACACACACAATGTGATACACAACACACACAATGTGATACACAACACACACAATGTGATACACAACACACATAATGTGATACACAACTCACACACAATGTGATACACAACACACACAATGTGATACACAACACACACACAATGTGATACACAACCCACACACAATGTGATACACAACACACACAATGTGATACACAACACACACACAATGTGATACACAACCCACACACAATTTTGACACACAACCCACACACAATGTGATACACAACCCACACACAATGTGATACACAACACACACACAATGTGATACACAACCCACACACAATGTGATACACAACACACACACAATGTGATACACAACACATACAATGTGATACACAACCCACACACAATGTGATACACAACCCACACACAATGTGATACACAACCCACACACAATGTGATACACAACCCACACACAATGTGATACACAACTCACATACAATGTGATAATCACCCACACATAATGTGATACACAACCCACATACAATGTGATACACAACCCACACACAATGTGATACACAACCCACACACAATGTGATACACAACCCTGTGATACACAACCCACATACAATGTGATAATCAAAACAGCTCACCTCCTTAGTCCTTCCCACAGAAAACGGTCACCATCAAATCTGTTAACAACACGACGTTTCTGCAACTGGAGTTAATCAATTTAAATGTTTCTAGCGCTCTCAAAATGCAAGAAATGAGATCAGAAGCTGGAAGGCAGGAGACTCCTGAGGAGTTCGCAGAAGCAGAAAAAAATCAGCCAATGTAGGCCTACACATGTATGGCACAAACCGACCGTCGATTCAGGCGTTGTTCCTAACAAAAAGTACATAGATCTACGTCAGCGCCTGAGCAACAGGTTAGTCGTTTGGAAGGAACAGCCTGTTTCACCTCTGCTCTTTGTGCTGACAACGTTTTGGCCTCTACTGCTTTGCTACATAGAGCAATATTACGTCACGACTGGGACAAAGGAATCCCCGTGAATGTGTCGTCTGCTTGCTATGCATGTTTCTTTTTTTTTTTCTTTTTTTTTTTTCCATCGAAACGTACTTCGGTTCAGTTCCAGGACGCTCGGCCTGGCTGTTCGTTTATAAATTCTACCGGCACAAGACAGAACAAGGAAGCGGTACACACGTTGTGCATGTTACTTACGAGCGAGCCGAGCCTTTGGTTGAAAGACTCCTTCCTGGTAATGTTGTACAATAGAATACGAAAATAATTGGAGCTAATTTCACGCACTTTTACGGGTGTTTTCGGTTCTGCTCGATGTAAAGAGACGTAAGACACCCTTACCTACTCACTTTGACCAGTCCTTCCCCACAAACATGCACAAAGTATCCCTGAATGACTGGCGACCACAGCTCCAGCAGTCACCTGCACGCCATTTTGGTTGCTGATCACATGGGCACAACGTCATCACTAGTGGGGAGTTATTGTCTATAAATAGTAACATCAACCACGTGTGTCAGTGCAATCACCGACCTAAAATATGTGTGCAGTGCAACACTTGTTTACCCCTTCGGTTACCTCGCGTTTTTTGGCTTTTTCCGCATTTTTTTCGGCATTTTCCGGAGTTTACTGGTCTCGATCTAGATGTAAACATTACCACGTGTTTCCTATTTTCGGTTTCAAATAAAAACACACAAACAGTGATGACGTTTTCACCCACGTCACCCACGTGATCAGGGTTATGGTCGCCATTCATTCAGGGATATTTAATGCATGTTTGTGGGGAAGGACTGGTCAAAGCGAGTAGGTAAGGGTGTCTTACGTCTCTTTACATCGAAGGTAAGGGTGTCTTACGTCTCTTTACATCGAGCAGAACCGAAAACACCCGTAAAAGTGCGTGAAATTAGCTCCAATTATTTTCGTATTCTATTGTACAACATTACCCTCTTTCCTTATATCAACAGCCTGTGAATTCTCAACAAAGAGACCGGCCTGTGTTCTCACTGGGAGCCGGTACTGAACAAGCGCGGTTTGCGCTGGGTCCAGTACCAAATGCATTACAAATAGGCTAAGGCTACTGGGTGCTAACCGTGACATATTGACCCGATCTTAGCCATGGTTGGCTGGCTTTCCAGCGCACCGCTTCACAACTGTTGTGGTGTTAGCAGTAGCCCTTACAGTGCCAGATGATGTAATTAAAGTGTGCATCGCCATTGCCAGGGCGCATTTTCCGAATTAGGGTAATAATTCATAAAACATTCCTGAAGCTAAAGGAGACAAAATAGACAATAATATGTTGAATAAAGTTTGTAGCAAAATGATTTCTCTTCAAAATGACACTACAGAAAGACAAAATATGAACATTTGAATTTTTGGTGAAATATTTTATTTGTACTCACCAGATTTGCAGAAATTTTGCACTCAGTGGCATGATACATTCCAAAGTGAAACAAAAAGCAATCCTAGATCCATGTTATTTTGAAGCACACCAATTCAAAGAGAAGAATTCCCATCACTGAAGAAATGAAGAAATAAAAAAAGGCCACAAAAAACAACTATTTACAGCTTACGGATGTCCGACTCAACTACAGTCAGTGTCTCCACAAACTAATCTTCAAGCCAGTACTTGAGTTTTGTGTGGTACTCCATGAAACAAGGAGAAGCACCCTCATGTCCCCTTTTTTGGTGACCTCAAGGTCAGTCACCTCCTTCACCAGTCTGTTGGCTTTGATGGTACCACAACAGCTGGTGTTCTGCCTGAAGAGGTATCTGAAATCATACACACAAACACACACAGCAATAAGTAACATGTGACAAAATATGTAACTGCACCATAAGCAGGATGAACAAGCAAAATAAGTAACATAAACACATCACACACACACACACACACACACACACACACACAAACAATCACCACCACCCATCACCACCCCCACCCTACATCACCACCACTATCACAATCACACACACACACACACACACACACACACACACACACACACACACACAAACAATCACCACCACCCCACCCCTACATCACCACCACTATCACAATCACACACACACACACACACACACACACACACACACACACACACACACACACACACACACACACAGAGTTGGTAACAGTCTGTCCACTGTCTCAGTCAGCTATGTTTAGAAATCCCCCCCTCCTTCTGACTGGCAGCCGTGATAATCTACTGCGCGTACCTATTCGTCTCAGTCACAAGCCTCTGAAGGAGATCTTGTGTGAAAAACAACTTGAAATAATCTACAGCTCCAAAGCCCTCAGTTGATACTTTGATGCCCCCCATCCCCTGTAAACTCAAACGACACAGGTCTTGTGTTTGTCGCGTCAACGAACTGACCATCGAAACGTGCAGTCCCAGTCACTGTCCGTCCTCTTCTCACACCCCAGACCCGCCCCCTCCCCTGCCCCACCCCCTTCCTGCTGTCCCTCTTCTTCGACCTGCACCCCTGCTTCTCGAAACTCTAGAACTTTTCCTGCTAAGTACTGGCACCCTCCCACCCTCCCCATCACTATCGCTTTCACTCTCAGCACCACTGACCTCTGTCTCCGCCGTGAATGCAGGATCATCGAGTCGTGACTAACTGACGTATCGCTGTTGTTGAAGTCGGTCAGGGCATGCGGTGCACTTGTTCTGGCCACATCATCACCATGAACATCACTGTCCTCGCTAAAATCATCCAGAGAATCAACTGATTCGATGTCAGAATAACTTTGGAGCACAAGTTGAACGGCAAGGGAAAGTGGAATAGCAGCGCGTCGCCTGCTTGAAATGTTCGGACCAGGCTCGGCGCACTCGGCCATTTTCGCTGTCGGAGTGTTTACGTAACGGGGTCCCCTGCTAATTGCTTTGTTTACAAACTTTGCGAGGAACGTCACGGAAACTGCGTAGTATCTCATTATCGGGGAAGAATTGTAGATTGTGTATCTGTGTTCTGCGTCACTACTGCTTGCCTAATTCCCCATGAAAAATGCTAAAAATAGACTGTCAGAATATTCGGTCGCTGGCAAGGAGGATGACACAAAGAGCCGACCGAATATTCGGTCGCTGGCACTGAACGGGGTAGAGTGGTTAGTCAGTAGCGGTTCTCCGCTTCCGTAGATCCGAATGCCAATAGATTTGTAACGACTCCTTG
>JAPXFY010000021.1:72852220-72854720 GCA_030674185.1 Monoplex corrugatus | reverse complement strand
AAATTGTCCACAGGAAAAATACATGCACATCAACTGGTTGCTTAAAATCGAAAGATGGCACGCTTATCATGGAAAAAGACAAAATATTAGACAGATGGGGAGAGTACATTAAAGACCTTTTTGAGGATGACAGAAACGAAGAACACATTAGAAGAAAGAACTTTGAAGGACCACCCTTAATGAAAGATGAAGTTAGAGCAGCACTGAAAAAGATGAAACCAGGAAAAGCTCCAGGACCAGACAACATTACTATAGAGATGATTGAAGCCCTGGAGGAATTTGGCATAGAAAAAATAACAGTCCTCCTAAATGAAATTTACGACACTGTAAAAATCCCCAAAGATATGCCAAAATCAATTTTCATTGTACTTCCAAAGAAGACAGGGGCTATAGAATGCGAACTCCATCGCACAATTAGCTTGATGAGTCATGTAACAAAAATCCTTTTAAGAATAACCATGATGAGGACAAGGAATAGAATCAAAACAGAAATAGCAGAATAACAGTTGGATTTGTGGAAGGGAAAGGAACTATTAATGCCATATACATCCTAAGAACTATCATAGAGAGGTCAATTGAGATGAATAAGGATTTGTATTTATGCTTTGTTGACTACACCAAGGCTTTCAATCGGGTAAGACATGATGAACTGATCAACCAACTGTAGAGACTCAATGTTGATGGAAAAGATCTACGAATAATCAGAAATATGTACTGGGTACAAACAGCTGCAATGAGAATAGAAAACAATGTAAGCTTTTTCCAAAACATCAAAAGAGGAGTCAGGCAAGGTTGTGTTTTGTCACCAGATCTGTTTTCACTTTACAGCGAAAACATCATGAGAAACCTAGAAGAAGACCCTGGATTAAAGGTTGGAGGGAAAATGATAAACAACATTCGATACGCAGATGACACCGTGCTAATTTCAGAAAATGAAAGGGACCTACAAAACCTTGTGAATATACTAGAAATAGAAAGCAAATGTAAGGGGCTGGAACTAAACAGCAGGAAGACTGAAGTCATGGTGATCAGTAAAAAACATCAAATCCCCTCCTGCAAAATAACAGCAAATGGCACAACCTTGACACAGGTTGATGAATTCAAATATCTGGGACCGATCATTTCATCAGACGGCAGATGCACATCAGAAATAGCCGGCAGAATCGGCCAAGCCAAAACAGCATTCAAGAAGATGACAAACATTCTTACCAACAAATGCCTATCAATTAACATCAGGAAGAGAGTTCTTGAATGTTATATAGAACCAAAACTGTTGTACGGGTGTGAGGCATGGACAGTCAAAAAACAAAGCCAGAACAAGATTGAGGCAGCCGAGATGTGGTTTCTAAGAAGAATGTTGAGAGTTCCATGGATAGCAAAGAAAACAAACGAGACAGTCTTGATGGAGGCAGACACAAGTAGATCACTCATAAGGAAGATTAGGAAAAGACAGGCAACATTTATAGGCCATTTTATGAGGAAGGGGTATTTGGAGCACCTGGTCACAACGGGAAAGCTGGAGGGAAAGAGAGCACCAGGTAGACCCAGGGAGAAAATACTGGACGGACTTGTAGAGTGGCTGGGGACGAGGAGGATGGGGGAGATGCTAGGGGCAACAAGAGATAGAGACAGATGGAAGTCCATGATCGCCAACGCCATGCGGCAGGGCACCTGATGATGATGATGATGATGATGATGATGAGCATTGAATAACAGTGTCCAGTGTTCAGTACAAACAGCTGATGACGTCAGCACGTTATACAAACAGACCCAGCTCTTTTGTTTGATGACATGACCACTGAGGACCGCCAACAGAAAAACATAACACGGGCAGTGGTAGCCAAGTGGGTACGCTTCAGGTTTCTCAACGGAAGGTCCTGGGTTTGATCCATGTCAACAACTGCCTGGTGTGGATTTTTGTGACCTTGCAGGTCATCATGTGTGCAGACAAAACAACTGCCTGGTGGGGATTTTTGTGACCTTGCAGGTCATCATGTGTGCAGACCTGCCAGTGCCTAAACACTCTTCGTGTGTGTGCAGGTGCAGAATATGAAATGCACATGTTACATATGATGTAAGTCGTGTCACTGGCTGGCTTGTGGAAACATGAAAACACCCAGCACGTACACCTACCCAGGAAGGAGTGTGCAGACCACACAACATAACGTCTTCATATAGTGTAGAACAGAAAGAACGTGCATACATGGATCCAAAGAAGAAAATTCGACAGCAGCAACAAAATAAAACAAACAAACAAACAAGACACACACAGAGAGAAACACAAACAAACAAACAAACACAGACAGAGAGAAAGAAAGAGAGAGAGAGAGAAACAGAGGGAGAGAGAGAGAGAGAGAGAGAGAGAGAGAGAAAGAGAGAAACACACACACACACACACACATACAACACACACACACACACACACACACACACACACACACACACACACACACACACACACACACACACACACACACACACACACACACACACACACACA